>JBBPMD010000036.1:0-74247 GCA_038090095.1 Zangia roseola
CTTGCCGCGGTGATCGACCTATCAGCCTCCATCCATGCAAACGTTCCCGAGTGTCTACCCACCCCTTCTTCCTTGTTCCGAGCCGTGGGTCAGGTCTTCCCATCTTCTCATGGTTCGCCGCTCTCCTCCCCCCTCAATTCGATCGCGAACGCACTCTCAATTCCGCCCATCCACGTTGAACACGTTGCGGAAGCCGTCTGCGTCACACTCGATCCTGCCAAGGACGTCAGAGGTGTCGTCGGCGTAAAAGAGATGAGGGAACTCATTGGTTGGTCGAAAAAGGCTCACGAGCCGCGTCTTGACCGCACATAAGGTGGCAGGTCTTCCCCGCAGCTCGTAAGCCTGATGGTACCATATGGCTCACGTTTCGTTTGTAAAGGTTATTTATGGTATGTGATAGTTTCAGATACACGCGTTTCTCTGGGCGATCTCTACAATACCTATCCGCGACGTGGGGATGTGATCTATACTCCACGGATGTGTCTGGGGCGGAGCCTATCGATGGGCTAAATGAACCGGTGCGGACTCGGTATCCCCACCAACCCACACCTGTCATTTTGGGTTCGGTGTCAAAAGTACGGAGCGAACTTACCATCTGAGGTCTACATCGTCTGGTGACTTGTGGTGTTGGCTTGTGCTTCCAGGACATTCTAGTGACGATCGCGTGCTTCCTCGCCAATTCAAGCCGAGGACTATCACAAGGTCCTACATATGCTCTCACACGATTGCTTGACCCTTCTTTTTTTTATTCCAATTTGGACAACCTTGGAAATGCGACCGAGTCCCAAATATCAAGCTTTGACAGTTCGATTCTCGTCTCCGTGGTCGGCCGTATCGTGTCAACGGTCAAGACACAAGGTTAACGTTTTTTATCGACACGTTCATCGGAGACCACGAATATGGGGAAATTGCCGCTCCGACGAGATCGTACCACCCGACTTGAGCGCCCGTAAATACTTGAAACTAATTCGGCGATTACATGTCACACCAGAAAGCACCGGCAATAACGCCAAACTCGTGTCCTTGAGCCTTCCAAACAAGCAGTCGACCAGAGGATCTAATGGGGTTCAAAGCCATTTCCAAATAGAAAAAAAAATTGAGAGTACGGGAATTCGCGTGTGCTGGGATCGCGGCAGGTATAGACTGTCCTATAGTGCCAAGTGAATTCTCCGCGGGTGAACCCTATGATACGAATTGTTCCTATCCAGAAGACCATCAAGTACGCGGGTATAGGGGTGAAACAATGACGTCGTTGAACGTTCCTTCACCTCGGACCTTGCGGTAAAAACGCTGGAAAAGAAAACCAAAGCAGAACCGAAAAAGAAAATCAAGGGTTACCAAACGGCGAAAAAGTGAAACACGCGCAACGGCGCAGTCGGGTGAGATAACTAGGAAGTGAGACGTGGCATCAGAATCGTGTACGTACAGGAGAGCGAGTAAAAGGCCGGCTGGGAAGACGACTTGTAGGTGGTTAATATGTTTTGCGCCGTGCGGTGCCATCGGCTTCTAGGGAGACTGTGATACGGTGACGATGCGTCAGAATGGTGATATCAGTTTCGACGATGGTCAACGCGTGTTGTGGTAACCAGTCACGTCGCGTTTTGGCAGGGGATAGAAAGAACTGTTGTGGATGAAAAGTACGAAGAAAAGAAATAACACATCGAGTCAAGGCTCTCGGAGCAAAATATGGACCGCGGACTGATGGAAGCTGGCAGAGATCATCTGGTATAAGTCATTAGGCTCGCCGCTGGCAGATAGCGACCGTTGGGGAGATGTATAAATGCCGGCAAGTTCGGTGCCAAATGCGATGACAATGCACTTGTGATGCTGTCGAGGGCGCAGTTAGGAGGGCTTCTCTTTGCTCGTTGAAGTGACTCTCGACGGTCCAACCATTAACGTCAGGTCACACAGAGTGGTCGCTTAACGTACGTTAGTCGCTGCCGAGGTCTTGGAATCAGGCCATCGCGTATTCCAAGGGGCATATAAACTCGGTCGTTCTCTTGGTGCGCTTTCTTCTTCCCGCTCTCCATTTCATGTCCTCTCTTCCCGTTGCCAAGCACGGTGTCGCTGCATTTCGTACAGCACCCGGTCTTGGCAGGCGTGCGATAGCAAACTCTGCGTCCTCTGGCAAGGCGTTACCCTTTTCTCTCCGTCGACTGCGCGCTGGGGTGGATGAGCCTGGCAATGGGAAAACGCTACGTATGCTCATGTTTGGGAAACCTGGGGCGGGCAAAGGCACTCTCTCCGCACGACTCGTGAAGAAGTATGACATCTTGACGATCTCTACTGGTGACCTTTTGCGTCAACACATTGCCGAAGGGTCAGTTGACCTATCATTCATGACACGCCGCTCATTGTATGCAGGACCTCAATTGGTCGTCAAGCTGGAGAGATCGTCGCTCAAGGTGGACTCGTCCCTGATGATCTCATGCTCAAAGTGGTCACTGGCAAACTCGATGCACTTCATGATAGAGTTGGTTCAATCGAGTCCCTGGCATTTCCGTGGCCATTGACGTGTTGCCTAGCCCTGGATCTTGGACGGGTTTCCTCGCACGCTAGGACAAGGTAAACTTTTTGATACCCACCTAGAGTGAGTGCCTCGACCCTGTCCGTGTGTATATCGACCTGAATGGTCCCACAGGGCACAGAATACCCCTCTGACGTTGGTTGTGAACCTTGACGTTCCCGACAAGGTCATTCTTGGTCGGATATCCGATCGTTGGGTACATCTCCCGTCTGGGCGCGTGTACAACATGTCGTACAAGCGCCCCAGGGTGGACGGTTTTGATGACGAAACTGGGGAACCTCTGACGAAGAGGCCAGATGACCATCCAGTAAGTGATTCACTACGGACGATGCGAATGCTCGCTCACGTTACGTTGCGTAGGAAATCTTTTCACACCGTTTGCAGCAGTTCTATGCTTCTACGTCACCCCTTCTCTCGTACTATGCCTCGAACCCCAAGTCTGCTCATCTTGTGACCCTGCAAGGTGAAACGTCGGACGAGATTTGGCCGAAGCTCGAAGCGGTCGTTTTGTCGACATTTCCCGGCCTGCGAGAGCGTTTGCCACGTCGAGGGCGGTATAGTCTGAGCAATCCCTTTGTGTTGACAAACAGCCGTTCGTCCAAGGGTCCCGCTGTATGGAGGAATTGAGGGTGGTTGTCTTGGACACTGGCTCGCTGGTTCGTATGTCTTGTCAAATAACAACTATGACTGGTCGTCATACCCCTGTACTGCTATAATTATACCATACCAGCCAAATGAAAGCTGACCAGTGCCGTTTTGTTCGGACCAAGTGGCAGTTACACACAGCCTCGACATCCGCTCCCTACCGTCATTTAGCGCTTTTGTCCGCCTCAAGGCATGCGGTATAATAGCCGCGTGTTTCTATTCGCTTGGCCTCCAATCAACCCGCTTTTCAAACGTTGGGCATACACGCCTCGCCCGCCGAGGTCCTCCTTAAATTACCCTCTCTTTCCCATCTTTTGACATCGCAACCTCACCCTTGTTGCTTCATGCCACCACTCACCGGCACCTCCCTCCCCTTCTTCTCCCGCTTGCCATCCCGCTATGCCGCCAGATCTGTCTGCAACATCGTCCCATATAACATTCTCAAAGAGCTCCCGCCCTACATGAGCATGTCCACCTCAGAACTAGGCGCCACCCAGAGTAAGCCTGCTCTCCGGATGGTTCTGTTCGGAAAGCCATGCTCGGGCAAGGGCACCATCGCTGCGCGTCTCTCCCAGAAATACGACGTGACAACGATATCCACCGGCGATCTCCTCCGACAACACATTGCACAACGGTAGGCTCTTCCGTTTGCAGATCCGCATGGCAGTGTGGCTGATCGCACATCGCCTGCAGGACGGATATTGGGAGGCGAGCAGAAGGAATCGTGGCAGCTGGTGGCCTCTTACCAGACGAAATGATGTTAGACTTGCTTTCAACCAAGCTCGATACCCTCAAAGAGAACGTGAGTCTCATCGCGCCCTTTTCTGTGACACGCATGGCTCACACGTGTCTCCGATAGAACTGGATCTTAGATGGCTTTCCGCGCACACAACGACAGGGAAGGTTACTGGACAATCTCCTCACGTGTGTTGCGCAGCATGGCTTGTGATATCCTGTCGCTGATATTCATTTGCAGGAAACATGACATACCACTTAATTTAATTGTCAACATGGACGTCTCGGACGACTTGCTGTTTGAATGGATCTCGAGTCGCTGGGTTCATCTCTCGTCTGGTCGTACTTATAGCACATGTTACAACCCACCCAACGTTCCAGGGGTGGATGACGTGACGGGTGAACCCTTGACGAGGCGACCGGATGATAACCCGGTATGTCACGTTTCGAATCTCGCGTTGACCACGCGTTCTGATGATACCTCTAGGAAGCGCTCGCACGTCGTCTCGAACACTATTACACACAAACACTGCCTCTGCTCTACTACTACGCCTCACGCGCGTATTCCACCCGTCTCGTGGACTTTTCTGGAGACTCGGATGCCGTCTGGCCACTACTGGAGACGGTCTTGCGTGGCTCTTTTTCTGGCGTGAAGGAGCGTGGTCAACGAACGCGCCTTGCACAGCCATACGTCAGACTGTCACTGCCCTCCTCCTTGGCGATCGCAGACGGCCTCCGCACCTCATAGATCCGGCTCATCATACTCACCCTTGACTCTCAAAACCCATCCACTCGTTTGGGGTTTAGATCTGGATCTCAGTATTCTTATTTGTCAGTGTAGAATTTACCCCACATCTCTAGTTGTACCCTATACCATCACTTGTAGATACTGATATATAGGCTTGCATATACTGTAGTAGTACAGTACACGTACATAGACTTGCGCTCGCTCGTTACTCGAATCTAATCTAGTTCAACGGATGGATTCATTGGATGTATGTCAGAGGACACCGACCTAGCGCCGACTACAGATGATTCATTAGCCATAAAGTCAAGAAGTGAAACGAAACAGCTGTCGATACATTCAGTTGAATGGGATGAAACGAAAGGCCATACAAGGCGCGTCTGAGAGAAAAGACTAGGAAAAACAGTGTTGAAAAAGGACGCGAGAGGAACTGTGCAATTAAAAGAGTGAAAAGATAGCAAGACAACAGTACACGGGATGTAACGCTCCAGTATGCGGTGCTCTAAGATATCGGTGGCCGTAGGTACGTGTGCGATAGAAGCGGGTGAGAAATGAAATGATGCAGACGAGACACCGTCCCAAACGTGAAGAAGACTTTGCGGGCGCTATACCAGCAGCGCCACCTTGTGGATGTCAGATATCTATGTGATCTCCCAGACTGATGTCTCCAAGACACGGAACATGGACGTGTCTTTCGAGTGCTCCGACCACCCGACGGTCTCTCTCCAGTTCATGGAGTTGGCCTCCTTCTCCCCAGCGCCTGCAAATAGTCCAAGGTCATCGTCAGAGATGCCGCGAAAGATGAGAAAGAGTCGGGTGAAGACGCATGGGTCTGCAGTGACCGAGATATCAATGGCGTTGGCGATCTTGGTAGGAGAGAGGAAGCGATACGCGATGTTCTTGTGGGGAGAGAATGCATATAGATTGTGACTGGAGCGTATCTGTTAGGAACGTGGAAGGATACATAGTAGACAAAAAAGTACTTGATAAAGTTGGTGCGTGCATGCAATGACATTCCGAGTTGGTCCAGAACGTTCATCAAGTGAGATATGAAGTCGCGGAAACACATCGCGAAGCCATTTCGCGGCGCAATGAATTCGTTGGGATCAACCATGGCGGGGTCAGGTCTAGTAGACAAGAAATATAAATGTCAGCGAAACACTGTTTGAACCTTCACTTACATCGCTTCATAGTATAAAGATGTCACAACCATTTCGCTTTCGAAATGTTCGAGGGCACCACCAGGGTGTACTCGCAAGAAATATTTGTGTTTCTGTTCCCCCACGTTCTCGGCCGGTGGCCAGGTCAACGCCAGTGACCAGAGGGGGTTGACTGTCAAGATGACATCACAATATTGTTGGGCAGGAGCGAGGATGCTCAAGTGGCACTTGGCAGAGGTTGGGCGGGCCGCAGTGGTAAGCTTCGTCATGACACGGGAATCAAAGAGGAAATCTGGAGTGATATCGGGGTCTTTCATCTTCGTACCAGTGAAATCGACAGTGTGGGTTTTGTCGGAGTGTACAATGCTGAGTTTTCCCCAGAAGAGGCCACCGACGACGGTGCCGTCTTCCATACGGGCCATGTCGACGTCATCGGCAGAGGAAACGGTAGTTTCAAGGGCGATTTGCTGTCCCGGGACGAGTTCGAGATTGAACGTGGCAGGCATTTCTGTGACTGGTGTGGGTCTAGGGAGAGCAAGATCGTTACGCGGTGCGTTGCGTGGTAAACGAAGACAACTTACGGACGTGGACTAGGGGAGTGTCAGCTCACGTCTGCAGAGTAAAGAAGAAGACGCACGGAGGTTCTTCGGGTGGCGGAGGGGCGTCACTGACGATCTCTACGCGGAGACCCTGTACGCCCATAATGGCAATCTGGTACGAATCTTCACCCGTCAACTGCACATGTATTGGACCACGCGGTCGAGGAACGGGATGAGTCTTCGGCATTGCGTCAGGGTGATCTTAGATAACGCACGTAGATAAACGGTCCGGAGACCAATCGCTAGATGTGAATTCAGCAAAGAAGACATGGTCGAGATATGGAGGGACGAACAGAGGCATGAAGAGAAGCGAATTCGGTGGGCACTCGCAAACCGAAGATGGCATCTGGAGGGGGCTTCGTCCAGTCTCTTGCGACGGCCTCGAGTTCCTAACGGTCTGGATTAGGGCGAGAGGTAGCACGTTTGGAGAAGGAAGCTCACAGGATAGCTTTGGGGGAGCTGTAGAGAGGTGAGGGGAGGTCACGGGGAGAGGCAAGGGAGACATACGACACGGACGGTCTCCATATCACCGTACGCAAGGGTGAGGAGACGCTGTCTGGCAAGGGACATCTGGTTCTGTTTGTCGCGGTAGTAGTCGCTGTCCTTGTCGGATTTCTTGTGCTTGAATTTGTTCCAGAAAGACTGAGAGGGCAAGCTGGCGCTGGTTGATCTGGCAAAGAGGGATGAAAACGTTGGACGGTCTATGAGTTGAATTACCTACGCGGGGGAGAGCAACATGACGAGCTGTGGACGATGGTGGACGATTGAGCTTGCTGATTTTGATAGCGAACACAGCCCAACACGAGGCAATCGACCCTTTCTCGAACTCTCCAGGTCATGATACAGCATTGACTCAACGTGGTCGTCCATCATGCCCATCTCAACTCGTATCCCTCGTATCCCCCAACGTCGCCATTTCGTATCCACCCTCCTCCTCTCCCGCACTTGGGAAACCGAGACCGTCGTAGACCTCCGCAAAGAAGCAAAAGCGCGCGGTCTCTCCACGTACGTCCGCTTTCCGTCGTCTTTTTTTAGCCTGCCATGCTGACTGTCGCCACAGGAAGGGGAACAAGTCCACTTTGATCGCTCGCATCAAAGAACATGAGGAGAACAACGTGACCTCCATTCCCCCACCTCGCACAGCTCGGAGCGCCTCAACCATCGTCCCTCCTCCTGCGACCTCTCCCGGCATTCCCTTCACCGCCCGATCCACCCGTTCCGACTTCTTGGCCGTTAAATTGCCCGATCTTTCCCAGCCCCCTCCTAGGACGCCCGTGCAAATCGTAAGTTTCCCTTGTTCATCTTTGGTTCTCGCGCATCATTAACACACGCCCTTGGTCAAATTTGATACCCTACGACAGCCTTATGTACCCGACTTTTGGGATTCCGCCCGACCGGGTACTCCCTTGGAACCTGTCCTTCCCAAGTTACATGTCGTCGGCGGGTCAGCCACTCACTACAGCGGCGGCCCCACATATCGTCTTGAAAAACATAACGAAGATGACTTACCGTCCGTGACCGATCGTCCACCCGGCGAGGAGGTCGGTTTATCGGCCGAATTTTGGCAGAATCTGGGCCTTTCAGGATCATTCAGCGCCCGTCGCACCTTGTCCGAAGCATCCGCTGCGCAGGACGAATCCCGGACTTATTCAAGGCCGCTCACCGATAAGGAAAGGAACGGGTTGTATATCCTACTCGGCATTATCGGCGGTTCGTGGTTGGTCGGAGGATTCATGAATTGATCAAGTGATGTCGCCGAGGAGCATGCCACAGAGAACCAGCATTAGAACATTTCATCATTCTGTTTGTAGAGTCGTGTGGACAGACAATGATTAGTTGCTTGATGTAATCAAGTGCACCTGGTGTGTTATCTGATCCACTGATCACTTGCTTGCCAATCTGATCAGAATATAATTAATATTGGCCTTGCACTGGCAAAGGGCATGATTCTTGTAATCTTTTTCCCTGTATGATTTGCAATGTGGAAAGTATCTGGAGACCATTCATTGGATGAAACAATATCAACACATGATCCATTTATCCAAGGGTCAACTTGGAAGCGGACACCACCCATTCCAAATTTCATCCCCATCAGTGGAAGATGCCTTGGCAGAGGAGTTGTCTTATTTCCGACAAGATTGGTTCTGAGATTCTTCAGTGGCCCTTCTGTTCCTGATGTGTTTCACCTTGTTGATTGCCGTCTTTACTATTGATCATAATGGTTCTAATTCTCACCCATGTTTCTGGGCCATATTCTCTTTCTGTGCATTACCAGATTTCACAATCAGTATATTGCAAATGCAGATTTGATCCTAATGGGAGCCCTGATGGCATTACCTTTTATATTCTTTTATGAAATTGATGCAGTTTATGCCTATACTACTACTACATAGGTGCAATGTAGAACTGGAATGTCCTCTGCAACAAGTTGTCTGAAAGTCTGGAGTGGCATCCAGGTACAGACCATGTTTATACTAGACCATTGGCAAATTGTAAAAAAAGGATTAGAGGATTAGAGGATTATCACAATCCATGATGACCATCTGTAGAGCTTACTAAAGAATACTATCCTATATCGGACAACAAACGAGACCACCACAAACTACAGCATACATCACGGGGTGGTAGTTACAACAGGCACTGTGCTTGACGGGTTCGTGGAATCTACAGACACACTTCCGGTGCCACCATTCTTTCCCCGGCCCCATCTTACAGATATTCTTTCCCCGTCCATATCAATGCCATGCGACCAAGCTTCGGAGGCGCGCTCCGCAGATGCTCGGTCTTTAAAGTTGACAAAGGCACATCTATACCGAGGTCAGCTAAAAACCGCCTAACAGAGTAGATCCGTACCTCGACTTTGCCACATG
This sequence comes from Zangia roseola, assembly GCA_038090095.1. Lineage (NCBI taxonomy): Eukaryota > Fungi > Basidiomycota > Agaricomycetes > Boletales > Boletaceae > Zangia > Zangia roseola. The sequence goes on from JBBPMD010000036.1 coordinate 9,282, forward strand.
AACGACAGACTTAAGCTGTGATGAAGGAACGTCAGGTAGCGAGTTCACAACAAGCGTCCGTATGTCCGCTTCTGTAGCGGAAGCAGGGAGCGACGATAGGAAGAGCGACATCTTGGATAATGAGTACGCTGGATGACAAATCCGAATGCAAACTTACGATGGACTGGTCTTCTGGAGGTTTGAGTCCCTGCGCAACAGTATGGCTTGCCATAATTTTTCGCGCAACAGGGTCATTCTGACCGTGATAGCGGTCTTTGATGCTCTGATGTGCGAGTTCATTGTCCGCTGGTTTCTCATGTCTACACAGCCGGTCAGCGTTTCGGGGTGGATCATTGACCAAAAGTACGCACCTATACGGACATTCAGTTCCTCGCTTACATTCGCCCTTGACGAAGAAGGAACATATGTGTGGTCGGTTTCGCTTGTAATAAGGATTCGTGCGGGCCAACTCTTTGAGCATCTCTTTGCCTGCGGAGCTTGCTCTGCCGCCCAGTTGCATCATAGACGTTGTTCCATCTTCCATCTATCGCAGAAATGCTAAAAATGTGTTCGGGTTAGCGATGTAGGGAAGAAATACCTTGTTTTCCATGTTTTGTGCGTAGTACTCGCGGTTGATGTCGCTCGTTGGAGCCTCGCTCTCGACGGCCAGCGCAGTATCACGGACTTGGGTCGGGAGACCATATTCGAGATCCAGTAGACAAGTCTGGCAGACATTCTTGACCTTGGCGCACGTTTGACAAATGACGGTGGCTTTGTAACGAGCACCTGCACCAGGATTCCAACGGAAGACGGTAAATGGACGTGCGCAAGTGCCACATGAACGACCAAATTCTTGTTTTGACTGAAGACAACACTTGAGTATCAATGTGGCATGCAAGAAACACAGCGCGTACCATTCTGATGAATGGGTTGTCACCGAGACCTGTTATGTTGTGTCAGTTTTGGCGTAACACCACTATAAGCTGGGGTAACCGCACATGTCTCGCAAAGAATTGGGAACTCGCTCTGCTCCCAGCCTGCTTTGTTGAGATCGGCCTTGGGCATGATTTTGATGAGTGTGTGTGATGGTAGTAGTACAGCAAGACAAAGCGGTTCAAACCACCCAAAATTGGAAGGATATATGCTGACTAATTAACCCCTGTTATGATGCTATGTGTATGTGATGATGAGCGACAAGTTGAAAGGTAATGTGGATGCAGTGACGATGACCTCCACGCCTTCCTCCACTAACTCGGACACCCTCTTCTCCAGGTTCGGCCGGGTCGCCTCCTCCAGCTGAGGCGGAGCCTGGAAGTATATCTGTCTCGTCGACGTCGACAGAGAAGGCTTTTTGATTTGGCTGTCTCATTTCGTTAGCATATATAAAAGCATTTGACACTGAAATATCCATACATCGTCTGTCTCTCCGTCAGCATCTCGATCAGTCGTTCCACAGTGGTCTCCCGACTTATCGGGATCTCCAAAGCCTCCCCTCCGCAAACTGGACAGTGTTCACGCTTCTCGTGCTCGAACGTATACGAGTACACTCCCTCAGTACCAATAAGCATGAAGTAATTATTCAGATATGCCGCGGAACTGGTTGCGATCTTGAATGCTTCGTTACAACACGATGCTGAAACCCCCGTCGGAGAGAGCATAAGCGTCCAGCTAAATGGAACATACCAGCAATGATGGCGTTTGTCGAGGCTATCGCAGGTATCACATTCTTGACAACACCTTGTGTGAGCGACCAAGTCACTCCTTCGATCTTGAACTCCTTGGCTCGCGCAGACGCGACGGTGTACAACCAACCGATATGCTCAGGATCATCTGTGTCAAGTTTTTTCTCTGATGAAAAGGTAAGGCAAAGACTATTGACAATTGTAAACCAAACTAACCCCCGTGTACTCTGGGCCACTCGAGAACGGATGCCCATTCGATGCAATGCTCTGGAAGACGTGGCGTATTGGCGATCGTGCAGATAGGGAATGTCGTGGGTTTGTTCAGCATATCGAGAGAGCATTCATAGCATGACGATACAGTGGGAAGAATGACGCGAGCTTGACCCTTGAAGCCTGACAATATAATATACAGTGATGAGTCTAGAACTTGGCAGGTTCGTTGAGGCTGACCTTCTGTGCCACCGTCGATGAGGGGTTTCAAACTCTCTGGGTTATCGTCATCCACCATATTGACAAGTGTCGCGTTGATCCATCGACGCGCCTCCACCGAGTCAAGACCACAGATGACGAGATTGAATTGCATGTAGTAATCATCATCCTTGTCTTGAATCTTCTCAAAGTAGCTATGTCGGACATGCAGCAGGAATTTGACATGATGATGAACATGCACTCACGGGGTAACCTTCACACCCGGGACTCGCTTCATGACATACTCGGCTGCGACGATGGCTTTCGGTTTACCGACGTCGCTCTGTCTGTTCATAAAGTTCAGTGTACAGCGCTACGTTGAGCGTCAGAGTACGAGCACACCTAAATAGGAACTGACGATTGAGGTTGCTAATATCGATGGTGTCCATGTCGATGACGTGAATATCCTTGAACCCTGTCAGCGCGAGATTCGCTAGGATCTCGCAGCCCAGTCCCCCAGCGCCAATGACAAGGATTTTGCACTTATTCCTAAGGAAATCCTTTACCTGATCAAGTCAAATATTGACCGTAAACACATGTCGGGCCACGCGTACCTCATCACCAGCGACGAAACCTGGGTCTGTTCGTGGACCCGGTAGATCGAGAATTTGGTCAACGTAGTGGTAGCGGTCCTGCCAATCGCTCGATGTTGCTGATCCGTTGACAACTGGCGAGTTCATTTCCGCCAATGAGGTGAAGTAATCTAAAGGAGGTCTATGACCAGAAACAACACTCGAGTTGGCCGTGGTGAGTCTCTTACCCCCCTTGAACGTTTGAACCTCATATACATGCGATCGGGGTGATGTCCTTCTTATGTAAGCCCGCCTAAAAGGTTACCACCATTGGCATGTCTGGTCAAGTACTGAGCTTCAGCGGCCACCAGTACCTACGACAACGGCTGGTACTGTCAATTTTGAGTGGAAAATCAGTTCGAGTGGATAAAATCAGGTCCGAAGACAAAAATCCAGGTTTACAGGGTGCGTTTTGCAATCAGCTTGTCCCGTTTGTGAATAAGAAATGGTGTCCCAGACTACGAAATAAGCCTGTTACAATTATTGGAGAAGGCGACCAATGGTACTGTTGTCGAAATTTCTGTTACCGGTACGATGCGAGTAAACCCACGGAGTATCTGCTTGACGAACCGCGTCAGGTACTACTGTCTTGTTCAAACCCGGAATTATCTCTGGCGGATCGGTGATTCATGAGTGCCCTCGCGCGCGCGCAGTGGGGTACTTTCTTGAACCTCTGATCATGATCGCACCGTTTTCTAAAAAACCGTTCCAATGCACCTTGAGAGGGATAACAACGGATGACATGGACCTCTCTGTGCGTTCTCTACTCGAAGACTCGTTCAACAGGACTGAGAACCATCAAGGTCGATCTCATCCGGACTGTGACCCTCCCTCATCTTCAACTCTTTGGGATCTCCGACGGTCTCGAGTTACGGGTATGTACGCGTTGACTCAGATTCGCACCTTCCATTTACATTCGACAGATAAAAAAACGCGGTGCTCCTCCAGAGGGCGGTGGCGAAGTACAATTTCTGTGCCCCATTGTCAAGCAGGTGAAGACGCTCAACTTTGTCGAACCTGGCAAAATCAAACGAATAAGAGGAATTGCGTGAGTAAAATGTGAATTAGGCCGAACTGTCGTTTATGGGGGTATTCATATACAGACACGCGGTGCGAGTCAGCCCTCAGTTCTCCAATCGCATGATCGATGCCTGTCGTTCGGTCCTTAATCGTTACATTCCTGACATTTATCTATACTCCGACGTATACAAGGGCGACGAAAGTGGAAAGTGAGTGCTTATTGTACCAACATTCTATTGGATTGACCGTTGTGTAGATCCCCTGGTTACGCCTTGTCCTTGCTAGCAGAATCCACGACATCTGCTATACATTGTGCTGAGGCACTCGCAAAACCTGGTGGTACACCAGAGGATGTAGCACTCTTAGCGAGCCGCGCGCTCTTGTCCGAAATACGGCGTGGGGGGTGTATTGACCGGAAGCATCAAAGCATCGTCCTTCTGATGATGGTCCTAGGTAGTGAAGATGTTGGGCGGTGTCGGATGGGCGAGGCCTCTTCTCGGACGTTAGTATCCTAATATTCAATGCGAACCTGATTTTCACGGCTCGTCCCCAGGATCCAGTTTCTCCAAGACATCAAGATTTTCTTCGGGACGTCGTTCAAAATAGTATCTGCAAACCCGTTGGATCGGTCTTGTACCGAGTCGCTCTACTCGTGTTATGGAATTGGTTATGTCAATGTCAATCGGACTCTTGCATAGAGCAAAATATATACCAAGATCTTACAGTTTTCAACGTACACCTACTTGGCAGTGTATTGTCGCTCAACGATAAATGATCGACACTCTACCAAGACCCTCATCTCCTCGCCCGCCCCCAATCATAGCAAGCCACTGCCGAAGCAACGGCCATCCGGCCTCGAACCTTGTTGATAATTCATCTGTGTGATGTTCGCCGTCAAGCAAAGTGATTAACTCAGGGGGCGGTGCCGGTACATTCAGCACTTGTGCCGACCCTTGGAGGAATGATGTATGGATCTGCGGAACCATCGGTGCTGACGGCGAACGGGATGGTCTCGGGCGCCCACCAGTCGGAATAGATCCAATAGAGTGACCATACAGGGAGCGACCCTCCCTGCCTGAAACTTCCGACGGCTGGTACATTGATTGTCGACGACTCTCCGAATTAACTCTGGGTCGTCCGACGGATTGTTCGCGCGTGGACCCAACCTCGTCTGCTATAGTAGAACCGCCTCTCTGTAACGTTTTAAAGCGTAGTTGCTCTAACACCTTCTCCGCCGCACTGGTCCTTCGAAGCGTGCCCCTCGTCGAGTCTGCTTCTCTAGTCGGTGAACTAAGGAGCGCATCTGTGTTAACCGGAATAGTGACCGAAGCGTCAGGGACTCGCCCTCTGAAACGGCTGGATGTGTCAGAAGAGTCTGCCGGAAAGCTTGTGCGGTGGGTCCCAAGTTGGATGGGAGATGATGAAAAACTCTGTCGGTGTCTACGATTTGCTTGTGATGGAGATTCTGAGATCAGAACTGGATAACGATGGACTCGGCGAAGAAAACCCTAATATCGAACGCACGTTAGATAGAGTGGCGAAACAGGTCTTTCGTGGTCGCACCTTTATTACACCGAAGCTTGTGAACCTTCGAACATCGATCCCGAGTTCATGAACCTCGTGGCTTTCCATCCATTCGAATACAGTTCGTCCTGGTTTCAGCCGAGAGTAGAGACGCAACAACCTGGGCCAATCGGGGATTGGCTTTCCTAAACCATGCTCAGGGGACGCACAGGGAATCATGACACATGAGCTACCTGGCTTTGTCACGTAGGGACCGCACTCGTCTTTGACATGGGGCTCGTCCGCGAGCCACTGGACATTCTTTCTTAGTGTATACATATTTGAGTATTGAAATATGTCGGTAGTCATTACCACTTGGTAATACCTCACCAAAGAGGTCAGACACGAATGACGTGCACGTACAAGAGACTTGACACTCACAAGAGGTGGGAGATCGCCTGACGAGTGAGCTCCAGGTCACAGTCTGCTAACTGTGCAATGCGACTGACATGGTTCACGCCATTGATGTATGGGCAGACCTGCAAAGTCGTGTTACGATATCTTTGAGCTAGGAGATGATGGATCTACCTTTCTCATCGTGAGATCCCAGTTATCCTCTATGCGTTTAGACAAGTTTATGAGCGCCAAAGGTACATGCCAATCCCTTACTGAGGGTGGGTTCGGGTAGAACGGGAGAATTTTGAGCTCGATGGAATTGAAATCATCGATCGGGATCGATGTCTCCGAATATGAATTCAAGTCCTCGTATAGTTGCTCAATGATGGTGTACATCGCCAATGACGTTTGGGCATTCGAAAGAAACATGGATTCTTCCTGTAAAGCAATGAATGATCTTATGTTATTGGGAAAAGAGAAATCTGAAGAGCGAACCTCGCAAGCTGCCAAGACCCTGCTGACTTTCCGGACGATAGGTTCATAGCAGCTCAGATTCGCCGATCGTTCGAACACGAAACAGATATTGAACCTGAAGAAGTTTCGCTCATACTTTCCAGCGAGTGACACGGGTAGGCCAATGATGCGATAATTCCCTGTCGCACAGACGACGAGGCGACCACACAGAGGATTCGGGGGGATAACAAACTTGGAAATGTCGTTAAAGTTGAAGAGCGTCCTGCTAGAGGAGGAGGAGCGGTGTTGGGGAGAAGGTAAGTGACGCAGAGAACCTGGGCGCTGGCCACCCGCTGAAATTAAGGAAGAACTGGAGCGACGAGACAACTTTTGCTCTTCCCCATCGGCCAAGGCCACAATGGTTGGTTTCGGCGAAGACGTTACGGACAGGCTAGTTGCTGGCGCTGCCGGTGCTATGAGACCTTCGGGTACTTGAAAAACGATCTTGGGGCCGGTCTTGACATCGAATATCGCATAGAACACAGAGTGTATTCTTGGGAGGAATGTTTCACCAAGTGGCATTCCCATTCGACAAGGCTCGTTGAGGAACGACCTTCCAAATCCTAAACTCAGCATTTTGATCACTTTGACATGTGCATCTTGATCTCAAAATTAAAATAACATAGTAATGAAGTGAATGCTACATGGTGGGTACTCTGGAAAAGTAACATGAGGATTCTATCGTCCATGCGATGTGGAAGGGTCCGCGAAAGAAGCTGATAGTAAATCATTCTCAGCTGCCTCCCGCGAGTCCCGAAGTCAGACTCTATAGAGGCATAAGGAAATCACAATGTTCTCTGGAAAAGCCACCTACCGCGATGTCAGATTCCGATAAGGGGCATGCGAAACTGGCAGAGTTGCTGATTGTCGGGGAGACTGTGAAGAAAAGTACACGCAAAGCCAGCTAATAACCAAAATATGATCAGATCCTGCTGAGCTCCACAACATGTTTGAAAAATCGACTTGCCGTGATATCGTAATCTACTGTGATGTCCGAGGGTGTACTACCACCAATTCCACACTTGTTCAACAAGTCTGTAATGATCGTGCCACTGGATGACATTGTAGTAGTATACTCGATCGAGAAAGGGAAGGTGAAGTTCGTGTTGGTATGTGAATGAAAAGTGATATCATTCTCTTGTCCTCCTCCGATTAGCGTGTTGTTGATCGGGTAGTAGATCTGAAAACGCAGTCAGTAAAATGCAAATGGATGCTTTAATGAACACATACATTGGCCTTTATCGACGAAAATGAGACAGAAAAATAATTAGGGTTGGTGACGCTATGATTTCTTTTGAGTACGCAGCCATATAATGATGTGTCAAAACGCAACACCTACTAGATAGGTATCTCGAGATTGATCTCAACACCGTCGCTCAGAACCTGGATCTATAAACAGTGGGATTTATTAGCTGCCAGCGACACGGAGAGACATATTCACCTCGCTTCCGTTCGATACAGCCTGGACATCTCCAACGACTATATTAGGAGGACGAGTCCACTTCACCAGTCAACCGTGTTAGCAACATGATTTCACTCGACAATGTCCACACACCAGTGCAAGAGGCAACAAGATGCTGACAATGAGGAAGACGGTGATCATGAGAGTACAGCAACAGAACCGCCCGATACACGCCCCTCGACTACCCTGCTCGAAGATTAAATACTTGCAATTCCGGAGCTGTCGTACGGCGTACCTTGGTCCACAGACCACCGTGGTGTTCGTACCGCCAGTTTCTGAGGTCCCGACGTCGACTGTATGACGTTAGTGTTTCAGCGTCCTGATCCGCAATGGTTCCACGCCGTCCTGATAAAGGTACGCACTTCCCAGTGGTGGCTCCTGCAAAGGCTCCTTGGTCGTACTGGGAGCTCTCTGATTTACGGTGGCCTATTTCCCCAGGGTTGTTGGTATTTTCTGGGCGAGTTCCTGCACCATAGGAATCATAGCCGCTTGGGTCATACGTCTGGTGGGGTTGTGCAGTGTTGTATGGGTCGAAATCGGGTGTGTCGGTGTAGGGCTGGTGCTGACCGTAGCGGCCATACTGGTCGGTATAAGGGTCTCTGTATGCCATCGCAGTTCAGTTCAGAGAGGGCGAGAGAGGAAGAGAGTGCTGCGCCAAGTTCGCATCCGCAGGCTGTGGCGCGGCTATTGGCATCATGCCAACAATTGAGACCCGCCCTCACTTGACACTCACACGCCCACGACACATCCGCAGCGGACCGCCCTTAATTTTACTGAATCGCACAAAGCCTTGTTGCAAATGTATCTACACAGATCCTTCACCCAAACCCATTCGAGCTTTGTGGCATAAAAGGCATGCGGTTCCCCCCCGATGTTTTGACAACGTTCCCTGCCGACGTGGGTCCAGGGTAAGGTCGACCGTGAGAAGAGCTGGGGATGAACCGATTTGGCTGCAAAGTTGAGGACGGTTGATGTATAACATTTTGCATCGGTAGAATCGGTACCCTCGACGGTGTCCGTAAGGCCGCAGAAAACGGTCGCTGAGGAGTCGGCGGTGGTCCCATGTTCTCGCAAGGCTTTGTGATTCGTTGCGGCCCGAGGTCGTGTGACGTCGAGTCCTCTATCCGTTGGCCAACTCGAATTTGCTGGGATATCACTGGTTTGAAGCGCTTTCCCTGATCCGGCGGAAGCGGTGGCGCCATCATGCTGTGGTTCGTGTCAAGAAACCGTGATTGTCTCAAGGACGTCGATCGTTGATCATCTGTGTCCATTGCAGGTTGAGGAGCTCTCGCTCGGAGGTTGTCATCTCCATGGTATGCATATTGCCTGGAGGACAAGTAAGGGAATGCAGGAGGGAATTGTAAGAGCATACTCTGTGAAACGGCTGCTCCCAGGTCTATCAACAGTGTTGGCAAATTCCTGCACGGCCGATCCTTGTCGACTGAAACTGGGGTGTTCTCCGGGCGGGAGAGTGAGACGCAATGGACCCAACGGTGTTGACATGGATCTCGGGCTCGAGTTCGTCTTGACGCTACCGTTCCGACTGGGTCTGTATTTCCGCGATGAGCTGTATGCGAGGTGGTACGTAGTCACTTACCCTCGCACATCGTCCATGGGTCGTTTCCCGTTATGATTCAGATGAGCAGATGGCTCTTGAGTTTTCTGCGCAGCAAACCCCTGGCTCCGGCAAAGATGAAGTTCTTTCTGCAAGACCTCGTTTTCCCTAGAGGGTAATCTATATCATGGACAGATCAATGACACAGGGGACCGACTTTCTGAGTGACCTGCGATCGTTTCGTAGTCTGTCGCAAGTCGAAGAAAGCTGTAAGCATTGATTCCGATAATGTCTCACGAGAGCAGCGAGGGACTCTTGCTGAAACTAAGTTGGATAGAAAGTGTAACGTCACATGATGGCACCTAGTGCGACGCACCCTTATAGCGTTGGCGATGCTGTCAGCTGTGTAAGACAGGGAACGAAACCAATCCGACATGGGTGAGTCGATCTAGTGGTGTACGAGTGAGAGGGATATCTTAGTATGTGTGCATACGTACATTGCGCTGGAGGGGCACAAGTTGTATAGCTTGATCACCACATTTCGTGCAACTCTGATCTGGATCTAGTGTATGGATCAGTACTATATGTTTTCTGGGGAAAGGGGGAGCTAACTGAGGTGGGAATTGCATAGGACATGACCACACTCGGTGACCCAAAACGGCACCGGGGGAGGGCCTTTATCTGGTGGGGAGAACGGAAGATGACAGACTGCACAACTGACAAAGTCCCAGAAATCAAACTCTGGGTCTTGTCTGAGTGCTGGTTGCTCGTTTGTCGCTGGGCCGGACATTGTCAAGCCCGACGAGTAGTATTAGTAGTAGTACGCGACTCGGCGGGTGATCGATCACGTGTCGAGTAGTTGTTAGCCACTACCCTTGCTTGAACAAGGACACCCGCATATATGGAGACCTCTCAAAGTTCCCCAAGTACAGCTCATCCAGGTGCAAATCCTGATCAGCTTTCGCGAGGTTAGTTCGCGACGTCTTCTTGGTCGATTATCCACACAAAGACCTCTCCAGATGCCCACCACACGCCGATACGGCGCCCGTCTGCTTACCCTCGCCCCCTTATTTCGACCCTTGGTTGGGATTTACAGTCCATTCTCGCGAGGTCTCCCAATTTCCGTGCTGTTGAGCGCGCGCATCACACTTCTCCTAACGCTAAAGTTGACTCCGTCATCAACAAAGTTGAGGGAAAGGGTATCCCTTTGATAATCACAGGTTGGGACAGACATCCCCAGTGGCCAAGGTCTTTGTTCAATATCGACTGGCTCGAAAAGAATGGTGATCAAAGTGAGACTCCTTTGTTCCCTCGATGCCTCTCCTTGACTTCAGTGCACCAGACCCGGCCGTTCGAAACGTGCACAACTGGGCTGATTTCAAGCTCCCTTTGGATGAATTCATCAAAAAGCTTCGCGAAAGTCCGGAATATGCAAGCGCTGATGGTATGTAACTTGTGATCGCTGCACGGTAAAAAAAATCTGACTTTTCTTCTAGAACAGGAACGGCTATATGGCAAAGATGGTGAATGCCCAATACAATGGACAGAGTGGCTCACCCAAACTGGTGTTATACCCGATCAACTTTTATTCTGTCGTTCAAATGACTTCCTCCGGTTTCTTCCTGATAAGGTTGGTTCCTCACTCTTCCCCCCCATTCTTGCTGCTTACCAGTTTAGGCCAAGGTTCAGACTCTGATGTGCTACATGGGTATCGGCGATACTTTCACACCATTCCACAAAGACCTCTGTGCATCCACGGGCCACAATCTCATGTGTTTTTCAGAAGACTCCGGGTCGGCGTTTTGGTTCATGACAGAATCTTCGGCTGCTCCTCAGGTCGCCGCCTATTTTCATCAACTAGGACATGAGGTTGATCTAGAGACGCATGTGGTGACCATCGAAGAACTCGGGAACGCTCCCTTCGATGTCTTCATTGCTGAACAGCAGCCAGGAGATTTGGTGCTCGTGCCTCCGAGAAGTTGCCATCAAGTGGTCAATAAGGGCGGGATCACCGTCAAGACTTCATGGTCACGAATGTCTCTGCTTGGCTTGCAGACAGCACTCTGGCACGAACTTCCCATTTATCACCGGTAAGAGTTTTCGTGATGCGAAAACCAAACGCATATCGACCCATCCTGCGCAGAGTATGCAGAGAGGAGATATACAGAGTCAAGGCCACCATATTCCACGCATTACAGCATTTCACCAGAATTGCGGAGGATTTACCAGAAAGTTCCACGGGTGCATCCTGCACCATTACGGAGAACCTGAAGCAGCTTCTTTGTCTCTTCGATGACATCCTTGCTAGCGAGTTCTCTGTTTCTCGTGACTCGATGCTCCATGTTTCACAATCAGGACTCTCTCACACGGACAACCTTCAGTGTGACTTTTGTGGGGCGGATATATTTCAGAGCTTCTTCGAATGTGTCCATTGTCTTCCGGCGACCTCGTCTGGAACGTCTGCTGATTTCCTACCAGTTGGCAACGGTCTTACTCTTTGTCCCTCATGCTATGTGGAAGGTAGGACATGTCACTGTGGAAGGATGCAGCCGGGTCAGTGTCGACCCTTCAATGACCTGCTAAGAATTCGGGATCAAGCAGTCAGCGCGATTGAGCGCACGGAGGCCAACTACACGAATGTGCACGGTTATTTACTCGAACAGCCAGCGTGAGTCATATCCATTTATTGTGGGTTCGTATTCACCCGAAGAAGTCGATTGTTGTCTGTAGGGGACGCAAATATATTCGAGGCTGCCTGCAAATTGCTCCAAAAACGTGAAATGGGCCCCAAGGTGCATTCTCTCCCTGTTTCGTGAAACTGCACGTTAGTATCTGACTCTCCCTAGACAGGGAAGAGCTGTCGAATTCGTGCGTCGCACCAGGTGCCTACAGCTCTTTACTGCCGAAAGTGCCATCATTCTGGGTGCTACGCCCACATACTTGAAGTATACTCTGTCCATTCGGTGGATGCTATAATTCGGTCCAATGGTCAGGATGAGGATGAGGACTGGCATCAGTACCATCGTAGTTGTTCGCGACAATATCCAGAAATACGCCAAAGGGCCGTTGAGGATGAGGAAAAAGGCTCCCGGCCTAATGCGTTGCACCGGCTTACCTACCTCGCCAAAACATTTACAACTTGCAGGGCTATCGCAGCTGAGGTGACCAACCATGGTTGGTATGACATGTTCGCAAAAACAACGTCGATTCCAGTGAGTCTGTGATCTAGATTGTTTTCGCTTTTGATTCAATCGCATCCAGCTTGCGAACACTCCTCCGAAGGCGTTATTCACATTGCAGGACGCGGACCATGACGAGGAGCCGTGTGATGGCCACCCTCCGAATGATTCTCCTTCCAACAGCCCTGCGACGCCTACGAGAAATGTCAGTAATCTCCAAACGACCAATTCTCGCCACTCAGCAACGGGCATGACCGATGGCCACGCTAACTTGTCAGTCACGCCCAACCCCCGCTCACCCATGGATGATCCAATGTCTCCCTCACCTCAATCGGGTACCCTTCAAGTCTTCGGCAGTCTCACCGGTGACAGCACCCAGACACAGCACGATACGTCGGTCGATGATGATCTCAGCGACCTGACCGATCTCTCAAACGAATTCGACTCTCTGCCGTGCAACCCGATGAAAGCCATTCCTGCTTCGGAGACAACGGACCAACAGCTTTCCGTTGTGGTATCCTTTCCCTCGTCATCAGCTCCAATTTCTTCCTCAGACACCCTACTTCTCAATGAGTCAAAATTAAAATCGAGACTTGTCTTTGATTGTGTCGAACTCCCGCACTTCAAGTGGTGCAATGGGAAAACGGAAAAGATTTCATTGCCCTCTCGACCAAAACGAAAGCGAACCGCCGCTCCTTCTCTGCCAGATGGATCCTCTGACTCCGACAACATACCGTCTACTGTACAAGACCTACCCAAAAGGAAGAAGTCACAAGGTTCTGCTTCTCGGTGAGCCTGACCCCCTCACTGGACGAGAAGCAGAACCTCACGCCAAACGACTTGAAAGGCTACCACCACCTTCCGAACGACGTCACTCTTCCCTCCATGTCCAAAATTCCCCTCCGCCAAACAATTTTCTTGCCAATGCACTGAATCGAACGTTTCAACTAAATAGCACTAGTGCCACGTCCCATGTCCCGAGTAAACCCCCAATTCCCTCTTCTTCCAGTAATCGTGTTATCAGCTCTACCACGGAAAATAAATATAGGCATATTGGTGTACAAAAGAACCCCAACTTCACTCGGCACACTTCGAACAACCAGTCTTTCCAAGATCCCTCCGACTGTATCATGAGATTGCAAGCAGAGAACCGCGAGTTGCGGGCTGATGTGGAGACATACAAGCACATGTGTTCCAGATATCAAGAAAGCTTGGATGAACTCAACCGACGGTACCCTCGACGACGTTCTTTCTTCGCACCCCCACCTTCGAGTGGTCCCTCGGCGTCGTCGGCCCCGTATCTCAGCCCAGAATTCGCTCACCATCGACTGCATAATCCCTCGCCTGAACACCATCCCCGACCTGCCGCCACACAAGAACCAGACTTTCCCCCCATCGAGGTCCTGCCCCTGTGCGCTCCATCGCCATCCGAGGGCGGGTCTGCTGTTCCCCTTCGGCGAACGCCAACGGAGCCACGGAGCCACAGGATGAAGGCCCATGGAGATATCCCGGGTAGCCAAGGACAGCCATATGGACCTCCGCGGCGTGGTCGAAGACGTGGTTTTACCGAGCCCTCGAACGGAAGAAGGCAAAGAGGTGGCCCGCAAGGGCCGTTCTCTATGGGTCGAAGGGAACCGGTTGATCCAAACTCGTCGGTGATCACCGGACCTGAGGCTTCCGGCACTTCACCTAGGATCAATGCGGCAGCACTAGATCACGATGAAGCACCGGACGGAACTCGGTAACCATATCATTAGAGGTGCAAGCCACAGCCGTTCCAATTTCTTCCCCTCGCGTTGTCTCTGCCATGTACAACCACCCAACTTTTTGTCGTCCCATGCTTTGACTTGCATCTCTCTTGCTTTCTTGTTCACGCACAAATGATTCCTGAGCACATATTTTTGCTACTAGCTTGCAAAGCACTAATCAGATCGTAAAAGGAGGTTCTTCAGAGTTCCGTGATAGCAAAAAATCTTGAGAGTCTGGAAATGTTAGCATTACCATGTCCTGGTAAAAACCATATGACCAAGCGAAGCGGATATTAAGGTGCAACTAATGAAGGGGGGTATAACAAAATTTGATGGTGGGGGAACGACCGGCGACGTGTGTAATGTACGTTTAATGGTAACAGAGAGGAACGGCAGAGCAAGGGCAGGGCTGTGATCAAACGGGCCTCTAACCGCATCGACATGTGATGATTCTCCACAAGGTTGACTTGGGCTCCTGGACATCGCCGTTTTGGTCATGATACTCATCACCTTGTGATACACCAACTTCGTTTCCTCGTGCACGAACATTACTGATCGCCGGTGGTATGGCGCCAACAGTCGACACCATTGGAGACGCACGACCGTATGGTTGGTTGGAGTACGCTTCTTCGTTCGCATAGTCCACGCCCGCAGTGGCATTCGCGTACGGATGCTGTGGAACAGCGGTGTAACTCGCTCGGTTCTGCGGTGTCGATATGGGAACGTTGACCTGAGCGGCCGCTGACATTGGTGTGGCCTGGCCGGGGGTGACACCACCAACGGGCGTAAGCGCATTTGGGGCCCTGCGCTGCTTCGACCCATGACGAACGAGTGCAGGAGAGGGAGGAATGACTTGTGCGTTGCCTTGAGATGACCTTCTCCACTCGCCATCGCGTTGCCGATCCGTATCTCGTCGGCGTTCCTGAGGTTGGGTAACTGGCGGTTGGCCCTACACGTTATGATGAAGTGAGTGCATTGCCGATGAATCACGTATGGAACGACAGACCGTCGGGGCTTCCCAGCCGTTCCCACCTGGCAGCTGGATAAGCTAGAAGAAGAGACAAGAGTGCATCCACACGCACCATTCAACATATTCCAATCAAAGACACCATCATCTACCTCGTTGATACCTTGCAGGACCTTGGCGAACAGTTCTCGCAAGAAATCGTAGTCGGGAGTCTCCTCGAAGCCAAGTCTACGGACATAATTCAGATAGATACCGAATTCCTCTGAGGAACTGATGAGAAACGGAATGGTGGCCACATCCTAGTAGCTGACCTGGATAGCCTTCACAGAGTTCTTTAATCTGGGTCGTTTGCTTCTTTTCTCCGATCTTCTCGTACTTCTGCTTGTTTGTTGCAGCTTTCAGACCTTGCCAAGGCAAGCTACCTCGGAGGAAGTACATAAAGACATGGCCAAGAGATTCCAGATCATCCCTTCGCGATTGTTCTGTCAAATGAAAGGCTCGGTAAGGAGGACGGCGAATTATACATCGAGCTGCGACGCACCCCGTCCCAAGTGCGTATTGATGCTCATATATCGGGCAGTGCCGCTGAGACTCTTCCGTTCACGGTAAGGGATGTGCTGTTTCGTTTTGGGGTCACGGTATTGCTTAGCCATGCCAAAATCAACAACATGAATGACTGAAAGGGATTTTCATTAGCCATTTGGGTTTCGCGGCGACAGAACCGGACATACCATTTGCAGCCTTGGTTCCGGGGCGGCCGACGAGGAAATTGTCGGGCTTGATATCACGATATATGAGATTTTTCTCGTGGATAGTTTGCACTCTGGAGATCTGAGGGACAGCGTTACGGCGTGTGTATTGTTTTGGATTTGGGAGGGGCGCACCATCTGCCTGGCGGCCATGCAGACGGTCTTTGTGGAGAACTTGCGGCCACACATGTCGAAGAGATCCTCCAAGCTGGGGCCGAGGAGGTCGATGACCAAAATGTTGTGAAGACCCTCTTGACCAAAATGATAGATCTGAGGTATCCCGGCTGGAGGAGCGGTTGGCTGACTGAACACGGAGGATGAGAAAGGGACGTACGACAGCCTGCGAGGATGCGATACGAACGACATTCGTCGCGCAGTTGTGGGGCTTCGGCCTTGCGGGGTTCCTGCGAGAAAATGTGAAAAGTGGGTTGAGGAGAGGGAAGCTGCGGACGCACAAACTTGATGGCGACGGTGGTGGAGTTGAGGAGGTTGGTGCCTGGGAGGATGTGAGGAAGGGGGGAGGAGGAGGAGGAGGAGAGATGGACCTTCGAAGATGACGCCGAAGGAGCCTTCGCCGATTTTCTTGCCAACACGGTAGTGTACGCCGACGACGTTATTAGTGCCGGATGGATGTGAGGCCATTGGTGGAGGGTGGCTGAGAAAGAAGGGAGGAGGACAAGCTCAGGCTCAGGCTCGCACTGGCCAGGCCGAATTGCCTGCGCGGTGAAGAAAGGAAATCACACAGCTCGAACGCTTCGGTCAAAACCGAACTCGCTGAACTTTTACACTAATTTCACAAAAAATATCCAAGTTCTCCCTCCATCTCCGAACTTAAGTCACCCGCTCGTGCGTAGTATGTGCACAACGTGGACGCACTCAGTACTTGTAGTAGTGGCACCGTACTTACGCAGCGCAGCACCGTTCCTGATTCCGGTCATCGCCACACTACACCTCAGCAATCCGTTTTTGGACACGTAGGGGGATCTGGGAACACGGCCCCGTAATATCTCCACCTTGAGACTACATACCTCGATGCGATTCCTGTCAGACCCCCTTTCCAAGTCCGCAGCGGTGATTCACATCGGATTAAATCCTTGCCAGATCCCGAGAAGTCACGGCTAGTGATCTCACGCGCCCGCACCATCTCTTCGTCATCCCCATTTGAGCTGGGCGTCGTTGGAACTGCAAGCTGATCACGATAATCTTCTTACATTTTGGGTCTGCCCCAAACCGTAAACGTCATCTAGCCTGCGATCTAATTACAATCGGTGTATGATACAGGGCACATAGTAAAACACGCACCAGGCGATCCATCCGGAGATCTACAGAAGCTGATCACTTCCGTCGTTCGCTCTTCCGAGATGATGGGTAAGGATTACGCCCTGCGTGCCACGCCGTGAGCGCACGTCAGAACGCCGTACACGGGTCCCGGCCAGCAAACCATGCCCAGAACCCCCCATTTCCAGTAACTCCGACATGCAAATTCTTCAGATCGACATCACGCTTCCAGCGGGGAGAATGAGAAAGAGGTCTCTGAGCTTTCTGGAGATGAGCAAATAAGCCTGATGCTTCAAGCCTCGGGCATGTTCGTCCACTGGTGGCATACACTAAGCGCGAAATTCGACTCACAGTGGTTTTAGTGACCTTTTGGATGGAATCAACCCACAAAAGCACATTCATTCATTGTCTATTCAATATGGTATAGCTATGTGAGGTACAAATCAAGGGGGTTGTAATTGTGCATGTCTGCACAGCTATCAGCATTGTTTACTTCCTCAGCATTTCATGCTCACAAGCTAGTAATATTACATCGTGTTTAAAATGCCAGGCCAGGCTGGTGTGGGATCAAATGTGTTCGTGCATGTGTGTACCGACATACTTGCATTTCGGGCCCGACCGAATCCGCGGAAAGCCATGTGACAGTAGTTAGAAACGCCAGACTGCCTAGGTGTTGCATATGCTCTACACCGCGCTGGCAAGAGCAAGGTCGCCACAGCACCATGCATCAATGCCAGTGGGTCATATGAGTAGGGAACTTGACCCACCGCCACACTCTCGTTACCTGTGTATGAGCTAACAATAGCGACGCAGTCGAAAGTCAACACACTTGTGCATTATGCGTGGAATGCAAAGCGCCACATATGATGCAGTAGTGTGGCAGAAAATCGGTAAAATGTAGTTTCGCTTCGAGGTTAATTGTGATGCACCGGCCATCGCTATACAAAATCAGGCTGATGGACGTTTACCGACAGAAACGCAGAGACTGATCCCATTATGTAATTGGCGTAGCCCGAATCAGCCTCGGAAGTTCGGACGGACCGGCTGCGGATTAATCTGCTGAACAAAAGAGTCTCCCCTGAGAAATCAGAAGCGTTTCAAATTGGAGTCGAGGTATTGTCTGCCTGATCCAAGCTTACGTTACTTGGGGTAGAGTGGGCAAAAAGTATCGGATCGCCATTCAAATAAAACAAGGAATGTGCGCCAAGTACACGTATTGTAACATGCTATGGAAGGGGTAACACTTGCGGATGAGAACTAAATGAGTTCACGTATATATATACAATCCAGACCAGAACGTGACGGGGAAGAGAATGATCTACCTTTGGAATGTACGGCAGATTAGTCGACTCCACCGCCGAAAGTACTTAACGAAACTCGAAACAGGAGCTAGAACGCTCAGGAACATGGCTCAACGATAATTGCTGATATCTGAGATATGCACGCAAGGCATTCAGCTGAGGTAAACGTGTAGATGAGACACCACTCACGGTTCGGAGTTTTGGTGGAAGTAGAATCCACTCATGGTAGCAGCCGGCGGAGAAGAACGAGGTCCAACAGAAGACCCACGTCCTCCTCGCCGGACACTAGAGTCTCGACGACGACGACCAATGGGAATAGATTCCAGCTTACCAGGAGAAGGCGACGTCAGTAGATCGCCTTCTCCATACTCCTCCGCGCAGAGGGGAAAGGACTGAAGGGTAGAGCGTGTGTTGGTTGCCGGAGATTGTGGATTGAAATCCACACAAACGTAGTAGAAACCTAGGCGGTGTGGGCGTTTGACGCACGATATGACTACGAGAGCGTTCACAACAGAAATCAAAGACGTACCAGCGAAGCTTGCACCGATGATGTCCTGTACTCGATGGTCAGGGACAAGGAATCTTTCCTTCCACCTCATGAAAACAGCGCCGCGATCACGATCGGGCATGGTCAAATGTGGTCTCCTCAGCTCGTTCTTGGCGTGTCGGAAAGCTGGAAAACGCTGCCAATGGACCATATCTTCCTGTTCATTTGCGCCCCACTTTTGTGTCAAAAAACCATATCGACTGCCAATGATTTCGGCGTCAAAGTAAGTGGTCAACTCGGGCCAATCATTAGTGAGTCCGCGTATACGGAGATAGCCACAGAGAAACGAGGAAGAAAAGTCCACGTCCTTGAGCGCGTCAGTGCATGATAGGCGGGTAGGGCGAGGAATACGTACGACGATTGTGACGTTGACGTCGTAGCTGTTCCTGCCGCTCTTCTGTGTTCCCTGGAAGGTTGCGCCGGGGTAGAGGCAATGGTGGCGCTGGGCACGAACACGGAGACGGGTGATGTCGGTGGCAGGGTCCGGTACAGGTGTGAGTAAGGATGATCTCTGGGTCCGACCGCGGGGGACAGCATCTGGGGAGGGGCGTTGGTGAGTCAGAGTGGACTTGGAGGTAGTCTGGATGGAGAGGGATGGCTTTGAAGGTGGCAGTGTACAAAGCGGGAGGTCGATGTCGATGTCATCCTCGAAGACGGGGTCGTGCTGGGGGTAAACATTTTTGACTGGCATGACTGAAAAACGACACGAGTGATACGCCAGCCAAAGACTGTGCAAGTCAATCGCCACTACCAGTCACGTGATGAAACCCCTGTCCCGTTATCTTTACGTCTACTAGAAACACTTAGTGGGATCTCTCCCGAGTTCTGCCACGGAGGACCAAACGTCAATCGTGCATTCCGGGGTGCCCCGACGCGTATAAATGTGCCGTATTTCCCCCCCATGTAGCCTCAAGTCACCCTCCTCCACGTCCATCAATCATGCCACAACGCGTATGTGCTACATGCCATCACCGCGCCTAGGATGTGATTCAAATATTTGAGTTCGCAGAACCGCATGTCTCATGTCGCCATCGATAACATCATCCCCTGTCCGGATCCTGATACGATGGCTTTGCTGCAAAAAATCAGCCGGAGCTCTGTGTTGTTCCTCAAGACTGCGCAAATCAAGCCAAACTCAGATGAACATAACCAACTAATGGTTCGTCACATCTCTTTGTATATTCAGGAAATTCAACTTGCGGGCCGCCTATAGTGGACAGTCAGAGCTCTCCATAGAGAGTACCTCAACCCGTGGAAGTACGTAGAAGAGCAATCGTCAGGTCTCGTAGACATGGTCATTGCTCAAGTACGTGCCAGTTTATGTCAACATAACCTGCGGATCCATCCCTAGCCTTATTGCAGGTCCGTCACAGTCTCCCGTGGCTGGGTAGATACGAGGATAGTTGGCCAGCTCGTGTCTATCTGAAGAGATATGTGAACGGTAGACGGCCGCACTACCTGTGTACTAGATTTGAGAGAGGGAAACGTCTCGCCCCGTTCCGTAGAGCGGTTGGTTTTGCATATTCGACGTGCGTAGACATACTTCTGATTTTTGGCAGCCTCCAAGGGCAAAACGAAAAATTGGTGGTCCTAAAGAGATCCCACTGGCAGATGATCCCGGTCCGATCAACGACCTAGTAAGTCTATGTTCCCTTAAGTATAATATAATATCTCATCTGTTTGTAGTGCGATAGTGATACTGTCGTAAAAGACTTTCTGAGCTCCTTGGTACCCAGCCTGGAGCATCGTTTTGATACTTTCGTCGAGCTCGGTATCAAAGACCGGAAGACCCTCGAGACCTTTGTATCTTGGCCACAAGCTATTCAGACGGAATTTTTGAACGAAAATCAAGGGGCACTACAGCTCACATACTTTGAAAAGAAGAACTTATTGCTAGGTTGTAGTCCGCTGATGCAGAGGGCATTCATGAAATCTTTGCGAACATAGTCAACTAGGATCCTTTTGTTCCATCAGCCATGTCACTACGTTTCCCACCTAGTTCGGAAAAATATTCTTCATGCTACCCTTACACGCAGGGCTACCAGCCTATGAAGCACATATGATTCATGCTTACTAACTATGATCACGACAAGATGATGGACTGCTGCTGTTGAAAAGAGCTGAGCGATGAATGAACGGAGAAGAGAAACTGTATGAATGACACAAGACTATGGAATCACAGTCGTATTGAGCGTATGTAAAGATGAAACATCGAGTTCAGAGGTCGTCATCCTCTTCGGGGAGAGGAACACCCTCGGCCTGGAAATTCTTGTCAGCTACTCATAGCCGCCTGCGGAATGAGTATCAGTTACCTGTCTCAATTCCGCTTCATATTGCTTCATCAGATTCGCATCGACAGTAACCTCAGCAGGAGCCAGAGCTGGTGCAGCAACGAATTCGAGTGCAGGATTTCTATTATACGAGTTAGGTTTCAATTGGAAGAGCGCGATGAAACCAAAGCTTACCCAACCAACTTCCTTGCCAACCACAAGAAAGGTTTCTCGAAGTTATAGTTCGACTTCGCAGAAATCTCAAAATACTGGAGATTCTTTTTGCGATGGAATGTAACGGCACCAGTCTTTACTTTGCGCTCCTGTAAAATCACCCGCGTTAGTCGATCTTGAGAGACTAGCGGCTTCAGCGCCGTACCTTGACATCGACTTTGTTGCCACAAAGAACAATAGGGATATTCTCGCAGACGCGTTCAAGGTCACGGTGCCAGTTGGGCACATTCTTGTATGTGATTCTCGAGGTGACGTCGAACATGATGATACCGCATTGTCCTTGTATGTAATAGCCATCACGGAGTCCACCGAATTTCTCTTGACCCGCCGTGTCCCAGACGTTGAAACAGATGGTACCGAAGTTGGTCGTGAATGTCAAGGGGTGGACCTCGACACCGAGGGTGGCTACGATCTGCATCAGGAAGGTGAATATCGCGAACGTGAGCGATAGAAGCGCACCAATGTATTTCTTTTCGAATTCTCCGGTCAAGTGGCGCTAGGGAGGTGCGAGGATCAGCACGCGATCGGGTCCAAATGGTGTCCGTGGCACGACTTTACCTTGACAAAAGTGGTTTTTCCGGTACCACCGTCACCGACTGATGTAATTTGGGAAGATATATGGAGATTATTGAAGGGTACACGATGTCGGGATGCGACAAGAAGTGAGAACCAGGAGGGCATCGATCGAGACAAATCAATCAGTACTCAAACAAGCCATAAAATGTCAAGTGTGGATAGACATACCGAGAACGAGTTTGAAAGTGGGGACCTCTGGAGTTGCCATAGCGTGAAATTACAGAATTCTATGTAGACAATAGAGAGAGAGGTAAACGGAACGAGGGCAAGAGCAGAAATCAGGACGATGAGATAAGGTTTTTTTGTGCCACCAGCGTCATTGCCAAATTGGGTGAGTCGCTGAGGTACTCCATTGAACTCTTCCAGATCCCCTGTCCATTACGCATATGGTCGGTCCCGGAGAGGCAGCAGTAGACTAACCAAACCCGTGGGCATGCAGGAAAACCCAGGACAACCAGGACCCGGTCTTCCAAATTTAGATTCACTAATCATTGCTTCAATTATAATGTCGTCGTGGCCAGTTGTCGCTGTGGCGGCGATGCTTTGCATTAGCAGCACCTGGTACACCTTTACTGCTCGAACTTCCATGGAAGGGGAGGTAACCGCGTGTTACCTCGTTTCGCGTCTCGTTCAAGTAACACTGAGTCTTTCTGCAGATGGGCCATTCCACATGACCTTGTATCATGCCCTCGGCTCGTATCGGCACGGTATGCTCACTAGAATTAGTGTGCAGGTTCTCGTTCAGAAATAGTATGCCATTGGGAACACCGCACCCTCCGTTACTCGTCCACCACACTCTCTCCCTTCCCCCACCTTCTCCGCCATGTCACCTTCCGCTCCTGCGCCAAATGATCTACCGGCAAAGGCTGAACCTGGTGCGTCCTGGAAGGCAACTGAGCAGCATGTAGTTCCAAAAAATCGCCTTGGAGTCGTCTTCTTTGGTCTCATGTGTTGTACCTTTCTCGCCGCTCTCGACCAGGTATCTTTTCACTGGTCTCCCATCTCCCAAACCTGACAATACCCCTACAGACCATCGTGGCCACCGCATTACCTACTATCGTGGCTGAATTAGGCGGAGGAAATAACTACGGTTGGGTGGGCAGGTAAACTTGATGTCTTGACCAATAATAGATGTGTCCTAACGCTATATATCAGCGCATACATGCTAGCTTCAGCATCTTTGGGACCACTTTACGCAAAGGCTTCTAATATCCTAGGTTTGGTTCCTATTGGCTGTGGGCCATGTCACTCCACTCACTTTTCACAGGTCGAAAACCAGTATTGTATGGGTGTATCGTCATATTTTTGGTCTGTAATTCACTTCATGTGATCGTACCTCTTAACATAATACACCACCCAGATTGGCTCGGGAATGTGTGGTGCAGCCCAGGGTATGACCTGGCTCATAGTTTGCCGTGCTATACAAGGAATCGGTGGTGGTGGTATCATTCAATTAGTTCAAATCACCATATCCGACATTGTGTCCCTCCAAGAGTAAGTTTGGTGTTCTTGTTTATTTTCCAGTCCCTCAGATTCATTAGCCGAGGGAAGTATGGAGGGGCTATTGGTGCCACTTGGGGTGTCGCCAGGTAAGGGATGTCTCGCTGCCAATAAATGGCTCCTAAATCCTCGTAGTGTCGTGGGACCACTCATTGGCGGCGTAAGTTTGTCTTTCCACTGGTATTTTATGGCTTGACTTCGTGGTCAGGTATTAACAGAACATGTTTCGTGGAGATGGTACGTTAATTATATCTTGATGATGGGGTTATCTCTTACCCTGACCTAAAGGTGTTTCTGGATCAACTTGTCGGTGACTCTCCTTAAGTCGACGAGTTTCTTTTGACCCCATAATAGACCGACCGGTGGTGTAGCAGGGGCTCTCCTGTTTTTCTTCTTGAACCTCAATCCACATCAAGGGAGATCGTTCCGTGATCATGCCAAAGAATTTGATTTTGTCGGATTGGTCACTGCTGTCTCCGGCGTAGTCTGCCTTTTACTTGGTTTCAACTCCAGCGAAACCACTTGTATGTTAAGACGCTGGAATGGAAACTTGTGGAATGACTGATTGCCGGATAGGGAAAAGCGCGGAAACTATATCTCTCATCGTTGTTGGAGGTATTCTACTCGTGGCGTACGCAGTAAACGAAATGTATACCAAGCGGTCCGCAATTATTCCACCGCGACTGTTCAAGGCTCGTGCACTGCTCTACGTTTATTCGGATTCCTGACTTTCTCCCAGACACGTACCACTGGCTTGATCTTGATTTCTGTGTTTTTGCACGCTATCGTTTTCTTTACTGGTATGCTGACTTTACACAATCAATGAAGTACCGTTCACTTTGTTGTGTTGAAAATAGGATCTTAGTGCGTGTCATCTTGTAGGCTACTCAATATTTTTATTGACCCGTTCAGCTACCTGCCCATGTACTACCAAGGCATGCTCAAATTGCGTCATTGCATACCGATAGCTGACAATTCGCATAGTCCTCGGAGCGTCTCCTACCAGCTCTGGTGTCAAGTAAGCCAACCGTTTAGATATAGGTAGAATCGCTCACTTGATTACAACAGGATGCTTCCCTATTCCCTCGTTTCCTCTGTTCAATCGGCACTTTCAGGTATAATTGTGGCACGCACCGGGTCATATCGTCCGATCATGTGGGGCGCCTGGGCGGTGATGACCATTGGATGGGGCCTCATGATCATGCTGGACAATACATCTAGCATGTGAGTGCGATTGTTTCGGACACGGAGGAATCTCATGTTTGCAGCGCTGCCCAAGAAATATATCCTCTCATCGCCGGCCTTGGGATGGGTTGCTTGTTCCAGGTAGATCACTTGGCTTCCACTTGGACCTACTAAAGGTCATTCCCGTAGATACCGCTCATTGCCCTACAAGCTGCCATGCCGCTGAAGGATATGGCTACTAGCACTGGGGCATTTGTATTCCTGCGGTGTGTAATGCCGTTCCTCCCTTGGGGAACCCGAGCTCAAACATTCTTCAGTACGCTGGGTGGTACGATTGGTATCACAATCGGGGAGACTATCATCGCTAGCACTCTCGAAACGAGACTCAGAGGCATCGCGGGCCTTACTATTAGCACTTCGGCAGCTTCAATCAATGATAGCATCAGGCAAATTACGTCGATCCCCGTACGATTTTTATTGATTGCGGTATATTGCCTGACCTTGTTCCGTTCCGCAGGATGTTACATTACGGACTGAAGTAATGCATGCCTACGCTCGTTCTATCAGCACCATCTGGCTTGTCAACACACCATTGTCTGCTTTTGGTCTTATCCTCGTCCTCTTTATCCGTGCATATTCACTGCAGCGGCCAGTCATTCGCGAGGACGCAGGAAAGCGTGGTGATCCTGAGAAAGGCGAAGCGGAGAAAAGGGTCGGCGACGAAGTAAACTATACCGAAGCTGAAGGAGCACCCACCAAGGACGATATAACAGAACAGGTGCCATCCAGTCTCGGCGGGGAAACCGTGCAGGAGCAGACGGCCGTCAACGTTGTAGAATAATTCATAAAATAAATTCGACCTGATCGATGATACTTCCCATGGCGTCTTTGATAGAATGCCGGAATTGCCGCGGAATATTGTTGCTAGATAGGGTACTTTCTGAGTACAGGTTCAAGTGACTTGACGCAATGTTATTTACATCAATATGAGTACTCACGCTTCGACTGTGTTCAGCGGGCCTATAATACTAACTTCTACTTGGTAAATGAACCTCACTTTCAAACCTTTGAAGTAAGTTCCTACCAATAACTGTGCCAGTATTAGGACACGTGACCTAAACTGGACCGCGTCGCCAAAACTTCCAGTGACCTTATGTGCAGCTGAATGATGGGCGAATTTACGGAACCCGAAGGAGTCGACGAACGCCCCCAGAAGAGGACTCGGACCGTCACGAAATCAGAGGTCTCGAGATCAATCCAAAAAACTTCCAATGATACCCGGTTATTTGCACCCTTCCGGGCACTTGGTTTGGTCACAAATCATTTGCCATTTTACTTGCAGACTCGCTCCCACAAAGGAGCTACAGAAGGGCCACGGATAAGCTTACTTACGTGCTTAGGCAGATCATGGGCACTATGGGAAGGAGGGAAGATGTCTCTATTGTTCGTTGGTGAGAATATCTCCATTGAAATCTGTAGCATTCTCTAAACGTCCTCGACGCACAGGCCCGGAGGAATCAGACCCGATCTCATGTTTAATCATGGAAGGCGATGCAATTTGGGCGGCGTCGGGTGTCTATGTCATCAAATATCTTCGAGGAAAAGAGGTATATATCTTCGTTCGATACTTTTCGCTTTTGTCACAGATCCATATAGGTCGTCCGGGCTGCAAATCCACTTGGGACACCACTAACCTCTATACTCATATTTGGGAGTATGCTCCTCGCTCTGACGGAGGATGGTGGCCGGATGCTTGTGTGGGACGTCTCGCGTGACGGTGAGGGTAGCCTTCGACACTATTTCATCGCATCCACTGAATTTCTTCAGAACCTTCATTCTTTTGTACTGTCCAGTTTGATATCGGCTTTACCGCCGTCATGGTGCTACATCCTGCAACTTATCTGAACAAGGTACTAGTGGCAAGCAGTGAAGGCGACCTGCAACTGTGGAATTTGCGGACCCAGTGCGTGTCTTTCTCTATGTAAGCGCATCGTCTAAACGGAAGCTGGGTTTAGAACGTGTATACATAAAATTTCGAGTTCGAAATTGCTTGTCATACAAAGCTTGACAACGACAACATCTATCACGGCATTGGTACAATCGCCCGCAATCGATGTCGTAGGTATTGGGTTTACGTCTGGCGAAATATCCGTATATGACATACGCGCCGACGAGAGGTTGATGAGGATATACATGGACGGTGGTGCGATTAAAGGATTATCGTTCCGAAGTGGTCAGTACCCACTTCTGGAGATTGGCGTTCTCCTGATTCATCTCTGCATAAGACGGACATCAAGTTCTTGCCTCTGTGTCATCTCACGGACATCTTGCTCTCTGGGATCTGAACCACGGTGGTCGCCTTTTGCATCTCATCAAGGGCGCACACGACGGTGGCATCAGCGCGGTACAATGGGTACCTGGCCAGCCACTCTTGATAACCTCTGGTGAAGACAACTCCGTCAAGGTACGCTTCGACCCACTGGTTTCTCGCCACTGATAACCGTGGATCAGCAATGGTTGTTTGACTCACCTACCGCGGCACCACGATTGCTCAAATTCCGCTCAGGACACCATGCCCCACCACACCTGATTAGGTACTATGGCGAAGACGGTAAACAGCTACTGACAGCTTCAACGGACCGAAGCTTGCGGTATACTTCGGTTGTCCGCGACTCGAGGTCGTTTGAGATGTCCCAAGGTGAACGCGACATTATTGCAAGTGGCTGAAGACGCTGATATCTGGTCGCGGTAGGTTCTCTCGTCAAGAAGGCCGCCACACTTTCCAAATCTCTGGCATCGTTAAAATTTCCATCTATCACATCTATTGCGCATTCGACGATGCGATCGAAGGATTGGGACGACGTACTCACGGCGCATACCGACGAACCTTTTGTTCGGACCTGGACGGTGTTGAATAAACG
This sequence comes from Zangia roseola, assembly GCA_038090095.1. Taxonomy (NCBI): domain Eukaryota; kingdom Fungi; phylum Basidiomycota; class Agaricomycetes; order Boletales; family Boletaceae; genus Zangia; species Zangia roseola. The sequence continues at coordinate 36,887 of JBBPMD010000036.1, forward strand.
CTTAGGGAAGCATACTTGGAGCTATACGGATGGCGCCAAGCGTAAGTCTGTATCTGGCTTCGTGAAGGTATGGAGCATCTCATATCATACGGTCACGACTCACCTGCTCCACCTAGTGTGTCTGCGTTTCTGCGTGTGGAAACTTTGGTATCGCGGGTTCCTCCACGGGGGAAATTCATATGTGGAATATGCAATCTGGCCTAAAGCGGAAAACATTTAAAGTTGGATCCTGCCCTCATGCAGCCATGGAACGTTTGGGTGCTACTTCTGGAATGAAGGCCAATGAGCGCTGTATCACAGGCCTGGCCGCTGATGCTTTGAATCGTCTCGTTATCGCCTCCACAATGGACGGCACCATCAACGTAAGTTTTAATACAGTCTTATTACCGAATGCATCTTGATCCAATACGAATAGTTTTTTGATTTTCACACCACCAAATTGGAATGCACGGTGGTGTTTCCCGCGCTTGCCAATTCTCTGATCATCCATCGGAACTCCGGTCTGTTGGCCGCCGCTTGTGAGGATGCAACAGTACGTATTGTTGATATCGAGACGAGACGAATAGTCAGGGAACTGTCCTGTGGCTCGCAAACTCGAATCCTTGATATTGTAGGGATTCCTGGTCAAATTGATGACACAATTCGGCTCACAATCTGCAGGCATTCTCACCAGACGCTCGTTGGATGGTATTGACATCCCTTGATTCGATAATACGGACTTTTGACATTCCAACTGGCGGGTTGATTGACGCATTCCGTACACCTAGTGTTGCTACCAGCATCGCGTTCTCACCCACAAATGACTTTCTGGCGACTGCACACGTGGACAGCGTCGGGGTGTTCCTGTGGGCAAACAGAGCACAATTCGCAGAAGTTACGCTTCAAACAGTCTCTGAAAAGGATGTCACAGAAGTCGGGATGCCATCGATGCAAGCGGACGTTGAGGACGACGGTATACTTCAATCTTCTATTCCGTTGTTCCCTGGCTCACGCAGATACCCGCAGCCTTGGAAGCGTTAACCGCACTGCAAATAGAGGCTAAAACTGTGGATGTGTTCTCCACACCTCCCCAACTGGATGGTGACCTTGTGACTCTAACCCTGCTACCTCGATCACGATGGCAAACACTGTTGAACCTCGAAGTTATCCAAGTACGCGTGAACCCCCCTTTTACTCTACCTCCAAGTTGATCGTTCGTGCACGTAGCAACGGAATCAGCCGACGGAACCACCCAAAAAGCCTGAACAAGCCCCCTTCTTCCTCCCAACCTTACCTGGTGTAGAACATCGATTTGCGATCGAAGAAAAAAAGGAAGAAAAGAGCGAGAAGAAAACACGACTGGACAAGACTATGGCCAATTCGAAGAGTATTCTCCAAACGAAATTGTCAAAAGCGGCAAAGAAAGGCAATTGTGAGGGCGTCTGTTTTTTTTTTCCGGGTCGATGTTCATTATTCTCATACAAGCTGGAGACGATCTTTTTGACTACATCAAGAGTTTATCACCCGCTGCAATTGACATCGAGCTACGGTCGCTGGTTACTTTGAACCAGCTACGGCAATTCATACTTGCGCTGAAGCAGCGTCTACAGTCACATCGAGACTTCGAGGCTGTCCAGACACTGCAAAATGTCTTCCTTCGAATGCACGGCGACATTCTCTCGACCAACGAAGAGCTACTGTCAGAAATGGAGGATTTGCTAAATATACAAAAAAAAGAGAGCGATCGTGTTTTAGAACTCGTTGCTTCGTCCCTTGGCACTCTGGGTTTTGTACGGGATGCGACATAAATGTAGATTGCCCCTGTTTCTCGTTAGCTAAGCACTTCAAGCATCAATTGGCTGATTGAGACTGTCTGTCGATATACACCATGTCCTCCAGTCCCATTGGCCACGATGGAAAAGTTTACTGCAAACACAGTGAAGAGGCGGTGAAACGCAAATCGACCACTTCCAGACATCCCAATCGGTGCGGTTCACGATAAATGATTTAACAGGCAGATCTGATATGCCATGTTGGAATAGTGGATTCTACTGTTGCAAAAGACATACAGGGGACAAGAGCAAATGTGATTTTTTCGGTAAGATATCCCATATCACTACCAACAAGCAGTGGTCGTGCCACTCTGACGGACATTTTTCATACCAGTCTGGGCGGATGAACTCCCCCCATTCAAGCAAGGTGCTTCTGGCGCAAGCTCGCCAACAGTTCCACTTGGGTCTCAACCCTCCGCCGAAGCGGTAGGCCTTGGGTCACGTACGACGTCTGTAACCCGCGCGCGTCCCCCGCAAGCACCATTGAGCAATTCTCCGGAAACCCCACTGGCACGAAGTAGCAGGCGGTTCGAAAATATTCAAGCTGGCCTGAGACTACACAAACAAGATCAGACTCCTACTCCTCAACCCGGTCCATCACGAGAGCCTGGACCTGCTACTGTACCGAAACTCTCTGGTATTCAAACTATTCCTCAGACCATTCCTCAACCACCTTCGCCGGTACCAACCGAGCCCGACTGCGAAGAAGAGGCACCACGAGTAACAAGTTTTCTGGGACTATACGATGACAGCCCCGAGGCAGTTGAAGTTACAATCAAGGATGAGGGACAACCCTCGACTCCGAAGAAACGACGGTTGACCCCTCCTAACGCAGACACAGCTGGACAACCAGCCACCCCTCCCGAAGCCAGGGCGCTCATTACGCCACCCAAGACTGTGCGACGTGATGTACGTTCTGACATGGACAGGGGTAACTCCGACGTGGTGCGCAGTAGGAAGGGAAAGGAACGTGAAGGCGCAAAGGACTGGGATGAGGTTGGTACACGTCCTTTCCATTCGCCGCACAAGGTTATTCCGTGTGGGAGCCCCCAAAATCTGATTGGTGTCCTCTCGAATAGGATGGTAGCGGGCAGTCTAAAACCGAGGAAGGGGATGATTTGCCGCAGTTTGCGCTTCCGGAGGATACGTCCACGACAGCTAGCAGGTCGCCGACTACTGCCGAGAACGTGTTGGATTATACTGATGGAGTGAAGGAAAGAGTGAAGGCGCTGGCAGAGTACATGGACTCGTTCGATATCACGCAGGCGGGAAGAACGTTGCAAGGGATGGAACGACAAAAAATGCAGTACGAGTACAGGGACCAGTTCCAGAAGGCGCGCATTGAACAGTTGGTCGCCGAAAACGATAGACTCGCTGCAGAGGTGACTCGATTGAGGGAAGCATTGCGACGGTGAGTTCTGAGTACTGATCTTGTCAACCTAGACAATGATGTATTGTGATTAGATAAGCAGTGTGTCTCACGTGCTGGTGTTGTCGCGTCGCGTAAAAATGTAGAGCGCGTTGTATGTACTCCTCATGTTTGGTTTCACACCTACACATACCTCGTCACCTGCGAAATCACTACTGTTTCCAACTTCCCAACCATCGATTACATCTGACGCTTCGCGAGCGTCTGGAGTATCTAGGTCAGAACTACAAACGCTCTCTCACGCAGAGGTCGACTTTCTCGACGCAGTAATCAGGAGGATCGCTCCGAACGCGACCTCTTTTCTCTCCGGGTTGAAGGCTTACAACGACGAACTACACGAGCGGGGCCTCGATAATCAGACCGAAACGGTTCACTATGGGAGGCTGCTGGAGATATGCAAGTTGAGAGGACCGAGTTGGCAGGCGAAATGGGATGGGGTGAAGAAGCAGTATGGTTATGGGATTGTGCCACAACGTGCTGCACCTCGACCCAAAACCCCTCCTCAGCCTCGGCAAACTTCGTTCCCGAGATCGACACGCTCACCGGCATATCTTACGGCCCCTGTGCGCGATGACGACGACGACGTGTTCACCCTCCATTCACATCAAGACCGCGACGAAACGGAGACAACGCAAGGTACAGAACAGACAGAAGGGAATCAGGAGGCAGGCACTTCCGACACAGAACATGACGACAAGCCCTCACGCTATACAACTACTACTATGACCCACCATCCCCAGGGCGTGAGGCACACAACACCCTCAACGCCTCGACCCTCCCACGTAGCTAATCCCATTTTACCTCCAAGTCTTACCCATCCGGCGACCCCCCGACCCAGGAATGGCTATCAGCGACTTGTCCCTACCTGGGAGGATACCTCGGACACCACAGATAGCGTAATGCTACACCCCTCGAATACCCCACCCTCTTATCAAATGGCGGTCCGCACAGGACCCACGCCCAAGCCAGCGGCAATTGAACCTCGCAATCCTCCAGCTGTCCGTCCTCCTTCGCCAATCAAATTACCCAAACCCGACATTCACAGTCAAAAAGCACTACCCCAATCCCGTGAACGCAAGGATAGCGTAATTAATGAAGAAGATGCCTGGAAGAAAATCAAAATGGCGCGAGATGAAGAAGACGCGGATAAGTTCCGCGACGACAAGCTTCTGGAACGCTGTTGGGAGATATGGCTGCTCGGCTACCAGTGGTTGATTGTGCGGACTTTCCTTATTCAAATGTTTCAAATCAAGTAATACGCGCGTGTCTTACAGACGACAAACCAGCAGGTCGCTGAAGCTCGAGACAATGTCATCATTGGCTCAGCCCTCCGGCGGTGGCGTAACACCGCGACCTCAATTGCGGACAAACAGAGTCACGCCATTACCTTCGCTAATACTCGTCGTTTACGGGCGATAATGATACTATGGAAGTCAAGACTAAAGGAGAAAAGACAGCTTGCATGGCGAAATGATATGCGAGCCAGAATGAAGATCATCCGCGAAAAGCACGAACTCAAGATCCAGAAAGATGCATGGGCAAAGTGGCGCCAATCTTTCCGCTCGCACTTATCTGAGTTACAGTATAACGAACATGTCGTCCAGCACTTTTTCCGGCGCTGGAGATCAAGCCTATCTAACCTCGATCGCATGGAAGTAGCCGCAGATCAATTCTACCGGAGAACGGCATGCAGCGCCGTCATGCAAACTTGGAAACGTTGGAAACGTGCCCTCGCAACCAACGAGGCGGAAAAGGCGATGTCAACCAAGGTTGGCCTCCGAATCAAGCGTGATGTGATGCGAGTGTGGCAAAAATATACGTGAGTCCATTCCCCATAAAGTTTTGTCAGGGTCCAGAAGGTAACACACCTGCGCAGTTCTGATCGCCAAACCGCCATTGGGTTCTATGACGTTCATGTGATGAAGCAGGCGATTAGGTCATGGAAGACAGCTCAAGATCGGATACGTGTAAGTGTGATGATTCTTTACAGGAACGCGTCAAGTCATCATTTTTTCAGGGAATGGAAAAGAGGGCAGATAAGCACCTTGCTCGGCAGGACGATGTACTTGTTCGAGCTGTCACTCGAGTCTGGAAGGCGCGTGAGCGTGGCAAACTGCTTGAGAGAGTCAGGGCGTTGCGCATTGTCAAAAATTCTTGGTTGGCCTGGAGGGAACGGATGCGCCAATACCGAGGGCTGGAAGGTGATGCGAGCCATGTCCTTGCGATTGACGTTCGTACTAATCGTGTCTAGACTGCGCACTGGCCTTTAGCATGCGATCCAATTCCTCCGCACTTTCGTCCGCTTTAGAGACTTGGCATCAAATTTATACCATTTATCAGAACCGCCGAGCCTTTGCGGTCCATCGACACCTTGCTCGAATACAGTATGATGCACTCCTCGAGTGGAGGGTTCAGTTGCGTGCTAGGCTCAAGTTACTCAAACATGCGAAAGTCGTCCAAAAATTCATCGTACAGCGGCGGACTTTAAGCGTATGGAAATCCAAGCTCGCGGAAAAGCAGCGGCAAAATAAACTCAAGGCTTTGGAAGCAAGCAGGCTGGGAGAAATCATGAAAAGTAAGTTGACTGACAAGTCGGCTCATCGATGGTTCTAACAAATTGCACAGCGTGGCAGACAAGGGCGAATAGACGGCGTTGGCACCGCATGGCTGAAGGCCAGATCGTCGTTCGAGTCAACACTGTGAGTTGTGGCAAGCTGTCAAGTTGTGAAATGTTTACCTCTCCGCAGCGAATGCTGGCTGGTGCCTTGAGTCGCTGGACGAATCGCGTCATAGAAATCAAACTTCGAGAGCTCGACGTGCGGCAAAGATGCTCCCAAGCATTGTTAAAGTAATCGACGGATTTTCGTTCGCATAGTTCACGTCTGATTTTTTTTCTTCTCGTAGATTCGCCTTCAAAAAATGGAAAAACATATGTTTGAGACACGTCGAGGACCTAAGTCTGATGGAAAGTCATCTGGACATCAAGCGCGCGGGCAAGTATTTTTCTTCGAATCGCAGCACCTATTATAACGGACGTGGATTTTAGAAAACACGCGAAGGATGTTCCACAAATGGCTGGGAGCAGCCCGCGCTCGACGGCATAAGCGGATTATCTTGCGCGAGAGGGAGGCTGAGTTTGATCGGGTCTCGATGCAAGATGCATGGGATAGATGGAGGGAAAAGTACGTGGAGGAAAAAATGCGCCCTATAGTAAGTTCCTAACACGCGCATGCCTGAACTGAGGTTTGACCTTGTATATTCAAGGTACATCAGGTAGCGCAACAGAGGCAAAAGAACCTCCTTTTCCGCGCCTTTGGAATCTGGCACTCGAGGACAAAAGTGAGCGTTCACGGGTCGAGCGAAAATCACATGCATCGCTGATATCATTTCGCGTAGTCTCTACCAGCGATAAGATTCCGTGCGTCTCGAACAAAGATGAAGGTGTGGGAGATCTGGCGAGATGCTATGCCTCAAGCCCTCCAGGCCAAGGAAGCACGCGATATTCACGCCACAGCTGTTCTTTGTACGTTCGAAAGTCATTAAAATTTAAGCCCGCTAATGAATTGTTTAGCACGAGCATTTGAAAAGTGGAGCAGAGCCTACAAAACGAAGCGTCACCTCAAGGAGATAGCGTGAGTGATCTAGACGTACTGCCCAAACAAGGACGATCATTAACATTTGTCAGTCGCGCTCGGTACTTGCGCTTACCAACGGTGACAAATGGCCCACCTGTGGCCACACCAAAAGCTACCAGTTCATTGGCCCTAAAGGCTGCGAGGAATGCATGCCCCCGGCGAAATCACGCCGTTGAAACGGAAACTGAGGACTCCGACGTAGGTCCAAGCAGGGTTGCTAGTAGGCTGGCCCCAAAGCATGGTATCGTTAGCCTCCTGTCTAGCCGACCGCGTGCAGAGCCTGTGGCTCGCCCTCGTCCAAAGTTATCTACCCGGGGACGCGAACCGAGCCCTGCTCGCTCCAAGTCGTCCACGGTGGCCACTGATGAGCCACCAGCCTCACGACCACGCTTCGGTGCACGACGCAACCCCAGCCCGGCACGTTCGAGGGTATCGCATCGTGACCCGAGTCCAGTGAGGTCTGTTGGCCCAACACAGAGCGAGCCTGAACGAAGTCGGCTGTGGCAAGAGCTTAGGCAAGTGCGGATGCGATCTCGGCCCCCCACTGAGAAATCACGATCACCTGAGCCACCACCCTGAAATTGCCACGTACGTGTCGATTTGGGTTACTAGCATGGTGCGGCTGAGAGACATGATGTTACGAAAATAAATACCTCTCTGTATCTGATATGGGCTGGGAAATATGATGGGCAATGGGATCCGAATCTATTACGCAAACACGCCTTGCAAAGTTTTACCGCGCAATATCTGCATCAAGTGGGTCCAAGTGGATGGCAGACCACACGTGGATGGAGGAATTCTCGAACAGATGGCAGTGTGCCGAGTGACGGTGTGACAGATGAATCATTGCAGGAAGCATGTAGGCGCGCCATTGGACTCTCTGATCGACTCTGGTCAGTGATGGTGATCGCAATGCATGAAACAAAGACACACACGAGGCGTACTAAACACCGACAAGCTGGCGAGAGAGAGAGCCGAGAATGTCTATCTATTCTTGGTGGGGTGGGTACACGACGCGTGCCAGCTAAGCGTCTGTCACGAGTTTTGGTAGTATTGCCAGCCAACCCAATTTGCGATGACAAAGTACGAGGTTGTGGGTATTATGAGCAGGAGGAAATACTTGTAATGTGTGTCCTGGGCGAGAAGCTGGCGGTGATTATACGTCAGATAAGAGGCGGGGCGAGGTGTGTACCTACAGGGACGGGAGCGAGTGGGAGGAACGCGCTAAAGAGGACGGCATAGGATGCCAATAGGAAGAAGAGAGAGGAGAGAGTGAGGAGGAGGTTGGCAGGATTGAGGGACGGCATGTGTCTGGCTAGTCGGAGGAGCATGTCAAGTGCTGAGGTCGTAATCCCGAGCAAAACGTGGCTAACCTTATTCTTCGATCGTCGTCCCACTTACACGGGTCAATTCATCTCCCGTCTTCGCGGAGCAGCAGCCAGGCTAGACAATTTGATTCAAACAAAGATCTAAAACTACAGTACTTATGACACGATCTTCGCAGACGAAGACTAGCTGGATTGGACGACGCAACATGTGGTGTTACAAAATTAGACAGTTGTAACCTGGAAGCGGGCATACGGCGTGATAACAAAATTCGACAAATGATGGGATGCATGCATGGTAAGTACAGACGTTGAGGGATCATCCGTGAGGCGTCAAAAGTATCAAACGTGGCACAAGAAACGAGCAAAGGGGAATCGTTGCAAAGTACGAAGAAAAGGTCGGGTGAAATGAAGCTAGTAGCTCGGGCACTCAGCTTGGCTTGCTCCTCTTGGTCACTCCACAGTACTTCTTTCGGGGAAAATATTCAGAGTCGGAATTTTCGAGATCTGACCGTGAATTCGAGACGGGAAAATAGTCAGAGCGGCCATCCTCTGAGCCGTGAATTGCATGAGAGGAATGCTCGTAAGCACTAAGCCCATTTTCTTCGACACGCGGGGAATCGAGAAGCTGAGGGAGGGTTATCATCGACGGCGGTGAAATCGGCTGCATGTCGGAGGATGATACACTCTCCTGGTCTGGTGTTAACCGGGGGTTGTCGGCCAGGAGCAGACTGAAACGGTTTGTCCGCTCGTCAGAAGAATCGATTTTCAAAGCACTAGAGCTGCCGTATGATGAAACAGAATCCGCGACACTTATTCTCCTCTTTTTCCTTGGACGGCGACCGATCGGAGATTCAGCGGAGGCGGTGATTGCAGGGGCATAGGAGTACTCCATGGCCTGGAAAGTAGGCATGTAAATAGGTGCGGCAGGGACGCTCTGGGGAGGACCAGGGCCGGCGTCCTTATCGCTGTTGGTAGAGCCAAACGGGTCTAGACTGGAGTGCTTGCCACGAAGAAAGGGACTGAGAGCTGTACGTTTCTTGACTTCCTCGATAATGATGTCCAGACCCTTTCCGGTAACATTTGGGCAACCTTGGGTGGAATAAATTTCGGTGTCGTCAGTACCATCCAAAAGAACCCCGCCGGCGTTGATGCGCTTCTGTAGGGCGACCGCAACTGCGTGAAGGCGCTCATCATGCGCAGCGAGAACGGAGATGCCCTCGGCGCGGCGTGCCCAGTAAGAGAATTGAGTATTTGACCAACCGGAAAGCACGAGGATGGTGGAGCGTGTAAGGGTGACGGAACCCGAAGGGGAGCGTGGATATGGATGGGTCAGTGACTTGAGGGGATTATACGGATGGCTGCGTAATCATATGGTAAGCAGGTACACGGATGTAGCACAGAACAAGTGGGAGAGGACGTACGGGACATAGGTTCGCAGGACCTCCTTGACAACCTCGACCTTTACGAGAAAATCGATTGCTGTGGCACCAGGCGGAGGACTAGCGGCGTCGTTGGCAGAATTTTTGCTTCTGACACGGATTTTTGACTTGATCGGACCAAGACGTCGCTCGAAGAGCCGAGCCGAGAAGGTGTCCCATTTTGCATCGCCAAGTTGATCGCGAAGAAAAGCAGCTGCACAGGGGTCTACTTGTGAGGGGGGACTGGCGGCAGCGCGTTTAGCGGTGGGACGGTTCTGGAACGCTGATAAGTTCTAAAGCGAGGACAAATCGGGAAGGTGTTACCTCAATGTCAGCCCTGCAAAGGTCGGCTGGATTGGACTGTACAATGGGCGGTAACAACGTATGTGCAAGTGCGGGTGGTTTGGAATGCGAGGTCTGGACAGCGAATTGGAGTTGTGGCTGTTCTGCAGAACAGATAAAGTCATGTAAAGGAGGGAGATATGCAAGAGGTGCCGGCTGAAAGCGAGAGTCGTGGAGAGAGGAAGGGCCGCGAAGGGAAAAGTCTTGAATTGAATGTAGATACTTTGGAGATACATGAGGGCTGTCGTGGACAAAGTGGGCGTTGGAGTCATTGTGGAGAACAAAGTGCAAATCGGGAGGGGGAATATGGGCGTCATGCGGGGAGTAGGCGTATGGAGGAAGGGAGTGGGAGAAGGAAGAGGAGTCGGAATATGGGCTATAATACATAGAAGGGTCGTGAATAGATAATACAGAGATGGTGTCTGGAACGTGTGGGGGAAATGGAGAGACGTGAATGTCGATGTCGTGCAGGTCTTGGTCATGGTTGCGGGGATCGGGAAGAAGGGGGGGAAGGACGGGTGAGTGTGAGTCGAGGATGTCGGGGCCGTCAATGAGAGCGGCGGGGACGGGGGACATGAGGGTGAGGAGGAAGGGGAGGAGGGAGAGGATGGAGAGGGCAATTCGCGAATGAGTCTGTCATAATAAGGGCCGATCGCAATTAAATGGTGGGAATAATATACTGCATTCGGAACTAGCACTAACAGGTTGGCGGTGGCCTCGTGCTCGTCGTCAACGACGACATGGACGACCCGATGAGCTCAATGTACGATCCTCAAATCGATGTATGCATCGTATCACTCACATTCAACACCCTGCAGGCTTCAAAACGGCCATACTGCTGCTCGCACACCATCTCCGTCCCTCCCAGAGATCCCTGCGTCTGACCTCGACCTCACCCGCACATTCGACTCCATAATGGGCACAAACAAGACAGGAGAACCGCAGTAAGTCCTCCTCCCCTCGAACAGGCACGATCAGTCACCTTCCCCCAGTGTCGAGCGAGTGCAGAAGCGGGCGAGTAACGTGTTAAAACTGACCCAGGAAAACGAGAAACTCAAGGAGGAACTGAGAGCGATGTCCGCGCGACTAGAGGCTGCTGAACGACGCCGCCAAGAAATTACCAACCGCCAGCCGTTCACCGTCGCCGACTCGCACCCTGTCCGATCTCAGGGCAGTTCTTGATATCCGTCTATTACCGTCCCTTCATTTTTCCATACACTTGATACCCTACTTACCACGTTCTTTCCGTCGTGCTTTCTTCGCTATGCTGCTGTTTCTCATACGGTAGCAACTAAATGTCCTTAGCCACATCTCCAACTAGATAATCCTTAATCCTTAAATACATCCGTGCTCCGATGCTCCTCCTTGTCTTCAACCACCACCATCATCCCCATCATGTCCCGTAGACTTTCCTCCACCCTTGAAATGACCTCCACAAAGACCCCCCCTTCCCGCAGGGGCTCCGAGCGCCGCATCCCTGACAGACGAGGCTCCGGCTACTCTTCTGGTTTCTCGTCTAGAAGGCCCTCCATTGATCCATCTAGGCTGATCCCGATGGACAAGTTCAGTCTCTCCATCAATCTCCCCATCCTCGCTAATCGTACACAGAACCACCCACCTCGGTGGAACAGACCATTTCAATGTCGTATTCGTGGGCGCTGGTAACATCATGTTCGGTCAGCTGCTCTCTCGGATCCCGCCCTCCATCGTAGTCATCATCTTCTCCCAGGTTCCGACGAGGGTCCCTGGAACCACTCTTTCCGCTTCGAACAGTCAGTTTCCCTCATCATCTGTCTATCCGATGCTCACCCCCTCTCAGTAAGCTTGGTCTGCGTCTCAAGGTCGTCGCCCTCATCGACCCTGCCACTGAGCGTGCTACCACCGTCCTCCAGAAGAAGTGCGACTCGTTCGTCGTGTCCGCCTATCGCGACACTCGCGTTTACAAATCCCTTGATGATTTCGTCAAGAACCTGACTCCAAAGGATCGTCCCCGTGCCTTCGTCATCGGTTCGCCCCCTATGTTCCGAGGCACCCTCCAGCCAGGTCGTGATATCGAAATGCAAATCCAGAAGCACTTCCCCGGTGTCGCCATGTTCATCGAGAAGCCTGTCGCCACAGGCGACCAGGGCGAGATCCAGGATGCTTTCCAAGTCGCTAGATCTATTTCCGACAGCGGCGCAATCGTTTCTGTTGGGTAAGCTAATTGCCTTGTTTACTTGCGAAGCGTCGGGTCAATTTGCGTGCAGGTACATGTTAAGGTACCTCAAGGCTACCCAAAAGATGAAGCAAATCATTGAGGAGAACAATCTCGTCGTGATGTCCACGATCGCGCGCTATGCTTGCGCTTACGAAGCAATTGCTAAGCCAGACTGGTGGGACAAGTCCAAGAGGTATGATAATGGTTGACGCATCCTCCTCGGGTCTGATAGCCATCTAGTGCCGGTCCTATCATCGAGCAAGGAACTCACTTTTGTGATCTCTCTCGCTACTTTGGCGGTGAAGTTGACATCTCTTCCGTAACCGCTCATTCGCTAGAGTGGGATGAAAACGCCGGTCACCTGTCCAAGATGGCCATTGATGAAACCAAGATTGCTCCCGAGAACAGGATCCCGCGTGTCACCTCTGCCACCTGGTATGGTAGTTCAAATCTCCGGACCCCATGCCTTGCTAATTGACGACACAGGAAATACGATTCAGGCGCAGTGGGCTCCTTCACCCACGTCGCTACTCTTCAGGGTCGCAACTACAGTTGTGAGCTCGAGGTCCACGCTGACGGCTACAGCCTCAAGTCAGTAGGGGTCTACGGATCTGCGGAAATGAATTTGAACCGCTCATCTTAATTTTACCAAGGCTCGTCAACCCGTATGTCCAGCCCATTCTGTATGTCCGCAAGCCTGGAGACGACCACGAGCAAGTCTTCAACTTCCCTGATGACGACCCGTTCTTCTCTGAGGCACGTACCCTCCCGATCCCCTTGTCTCACAATATGTAAACGTGTCGAATGTCAGGTTTCCAACTGGATCGATGTCATTGAGGACATTGAAGAGGATCCTGACGCTGCTCAGATTCTCAGCTCTTACGAAGGTGCACAATCTTGGCCCATTACGTTCCCCCCTAACTCACCCGTCCCCAAGATGCCTGCAGGACCTATGAACTCACTTGGGCCATCCGCGAAGCCAGCGAGCGCTCCCGCGCTCAGAGATTGGCCGCTAGCAAGGCCAGTGCGACGAGGATTGAGGAGGCTGAGGAAGAGTAAAGGACATCCCTAGACGCAACCAGCATACGATAGAATGGAGATGGTGTTCTTGTACAACAATATGACCAACCCTCGCATGATGATTATAATCGCATGGTCCTTGCAATTTGGTAAAGGATATGATCACACACCTACATTTCATCTGCGATGTCCTTTCGACTACCTCCCGAACGCATCGCGCTCGGAAATGCTATGATATTCAAATTTTCCTCGTGCCCAGCCGGGCTACCCCCATTGGGTTTCTCGATGACGACAGTATCCGGTACTCGTGCCTTTCTCAGGATATCACTACGCGCGGGCTACGCGAGGTCGCACATATGCCTAGGCGTCGAGTACCTGTTTCAACGCGAGCACCCACCCACAGGCTTTGTGCGAGATCGATCGTGTCGTGGCCCCGGTCATTGTAAGGAGGGGCTATAACCGCACAAGTATGGGCCTATACATACTCGCCAGCAGGGCATTTATGCAATCCTTGGGCGCCTTTTTTTTTGTCGCTGGCTTACACTTTGTAGTGGTGTCGACATATATGCCGTGAGCGTGCCGATCGTGATAATAGGGGATTATATAGCACTCAACCCGCCATCCAGCCTACGGAACCAAAGACGAGGTACTTGGATATCATACGCCCGGTCTCGTGACCCCAACCGAAAAAAGGATCGCAAGAATAGACTGTCAACGGGTCTATGGAATCCAAAAAATACATGGTACGGAAACTAGTCATGATATCGTCATTCAACGGGCAGTGGTTTGTCGTCGGAAGCTCTCTCGGTGCGTTTGCGTTTCCTCGCGAGCCTTGCCTTTTCCTGGCGCGCTTCCTCCTCCCACTCTTGTTGCAGATGGGCTTTTAGCAACAGCATATTCTTCATGTCGCGTTCACATCGCCAACAACAGAGGTCTTCCTTGAGAAGAGGCTCGTACGTGCGCTTCTCGAGCCGGGACATCTAACACACACATCAGCGTGTCAGCAGAACAGGAGACGAACACATACACGTTCGAAATAAGACGGCGCCGCATCAAACCACGACAGCACGTCGTCGAGGTGCAAAAAGAAGCCATGTTTTGGATGAAACGAATTGTAATGTTTCTTGTGCTTCATCTTTTCAGAACAAAGATCGTTGGACAAGACGTGCAAGTGGAGGTGTCTGTGAACCGGGGTTGGATGATGGACAGAGGGGCGCAGAGGAACGCGTACGTCATGCTCGGATGGGCGTGAAAGCCGGTCCAGATCTCCCATTGGAAACCGTACCGGTGTTGCATTTCTTGGCGGATTAGCTTCTTGACCTTGTCAGCTTCATCGTGAAGATCTGAAAGCAGCTGTTGAGCGCGTGCCTTGTCACCCTTGAGCAGGGTACGAAGGGTGGCAAGTTCAGACACGCCAAATGGCGGTCTGACGCGTGGTAGTATCAAAAAGTGAAAGAGGGACTTGGGGAACGCGTCGAACACGGTCAGGCATTTGTCGGTATACTCAAACAGGACCGACGGCGGCAGGGTTTCTGGGTTCGACTTTTGCGCGTACTCTCGCAGGACAGTCAACAGAGTCGACATCGTGGAGCGAAGAACGGAGCAGGTCGGACAGTAAGCGAGATACATTGAGTCATGATATATAATACAGGTGGAACGGGGTTATCTGTACCGAATTACAATAAATCACCTCCCCGCTTTCAGTAGTTCCCGCATGTTCTCGCTGAGCGTAGGGAGCGCCACATTCGCCCTTTTCCCATCAACTGTATCAATGCGTGTTGTATTTCGGCGATGGACCAATTCGCTCGTAGACGAGGATTGAACTCCTTCCTCTGCACGCCGTCGGTCGATGTCGGCCACGAGCTGAGCATACGATAGGAACAGCACTTCTGCTTGGGCTAGGGTAGAGTCAAGCTCGATGGTCATGCTGAGTTCGTTGCAATACTAGATAAAAATAGCAATGTCAGTTGTTTCAGAGCGAATGCCTTGATCAGCACACACCTTCAGAATTTCATCGAACTAGGCACAAAAGTAGAGATGAGATCAAGGTGCAGACGGAAAGGCTGAGTGCACAAACCTCGACAAGGTAACGCAAAATCATGTCGCGGTGTGATTCGAGGACGGCAAGCGCTACGAAGAGAACAAAGTTGTTGCTGTAATAGTCTGTCCAAAGCACCTCCCAGAGTCGCAAAACCTCGTGGAAGGGGAACTCGCGCTTGAACGAGATCAGTACCCAGCTGAAAATCAAATTAGCTCGGGCACCCGACAACTGACAACGCAACACTCACCGGAAGCAGAAAAATAAGTTAAGAGCCTCGGTTTTCTCTATCATACGCGGTCAGAAGGCAAAAACTCGATGGGCAAAAGAACGACAAACCAAAATGTCGATAGAGCTCAGGATCCATCACGCTAATCAACTCTTGTAGGGTAGACAATTGCTTCTTCATGCCGCTCTGATCGCGGAGGAAATTCTGACTCTGAACAAATATTAGATATCTAACCACTCACATACATGGGTACGCACCATGCGGTTCATGACTTCAACAAAGCACCAGAATGTCAGCTCTTCCTCGGCATCCATCACAACGTACAAGGGTGCACAAAGATCGGACATTCCCTGTACATATCCTACGCCCAAATGAGTTAGGATGCAGGTTACTTCCTCTGCGAGACTCACCAAGATCTTTGTTGTAAAAGTGGTACGTCAGAAGAATGCCACCCATGCGGTCAATATGCTCATTACTGGGAGACTGTGCTCCAATGTCCGCAAGCTGAGGGGAGATTGTATACCGTCGGTGGCTACGATCTGTCCCGTGATCGTTGGGCGAGTCGTCGTAACTATAGGAGAAGAGTGGGTGGGTACGATCCGTGCGACGGCAGTCCACATCTATGCGATGGCGCTCCTCTAGAATGTCCGGACGATCGAAAATCTCTGGTATGCCGTACCATTCGCGCTTGATTTCCTGATATCGTTTCCTGCGCGAATCGATTACAAATTATGCAATATCTGAAAGGTTGCACACACCTCTTCTCTTCCCACCTCCTTTTACGCTCTTGGGAATCAACGTCCCATGCGTGAACTCCGAGAAGGAAGGGCCAAATCTTCTTCCTCAGCGCTCCCGCAGATGATATTCCCCTCCTAAACACATCCCGTTGCATCTCCTCGAACCTTACTTTGGGCCGCCCATCAGCCGAAAACCACTTTTTCCATGTCTTTTCATCAACAGGATTTTGGGGATCCCTTGACGTCTTGGGCGTCGGCAAATTGACCGTGGAATGCAGTAATTCAAACACCCCCAATGAAGATGTCTCCTCCACCAAGTCCGGAGATGATGAAGGCAACACTTGCGCTTCTCTCCTCCTCGCCCTATCACCCTCCTCTGCTACGATCCGCGCCCATCGAGCGAGATACACGCGGGCACTCTCGAACTCTCCAACGCCACCCTTCTCGACCCAACTACCCCATTCCCACTCACCGTCGGCGTTAACAAGAGACTTGACGGGATCGGGAAGGTGTGGAACGATAGGCTTCGCAAGGGGGTGAGAGAGGATGTTTTGCGCAGCATGCCGGGTGGCACGCGTGATGTTGGAAAAGGACTGTAAGAGTGCGAGACGCGCTTGGGAGGAATTTTGCGTGGTGGAGACGGAAGGTGGATACAGGGAACGATGTAATATAGACGAGCGGTTCGAATAGGGGTTAGTCATACTAGAGGATGGTGTAGAAATCGGCCGAGGACGTCGATGGGCCGGGACGGGTGAGTGGGAGTTTGCATAGGAAGATTGTGCAAGAATGTCATCTACAGCATCATCGTCGAATACTTGCGTCGAATGCGTCTCTATGTCTGCTTTGGAAGGATCGACTATGAATAAAGATGGCTGGAGGGATGACCGGAGGAGATGTGCATAACATCGCAAACGTGAGATGAAATCTTCTCCTCCCCATGATACTGATGGACGTGCGGTGGATCCTGACATGCTTGGAGGCGGAGGGTACGCAGTTGAAGAGTTGCGCTGATTGTGGGTACGTGGTGGCAGAGACATCGAGAGTGACTCGTCGTCGTGAAAGTGCAACGTTGGCAAAGTGGAGCCGTTGATAAGATTGATGCCTACAGTACCGTCTGTTTGGATATTCAACAGTGGTCAGCACCACAGGGACGGCGAAAAAGCGTGCGCAGCTACTCACACCACGAAGACAAAGTCGGCGGATGGACCAGGAGGGAGTATATAGAGGTCAGAGGAACAGAAAACGCGTACGACTCTGGTCGCTGAGTTGGCAAGTCGATAAGGACTACATCTGAGAGACGATGAGACGGGAGAATGGATGCGATCGTCGACAATGCCCACCTTCATCCTCCTCATCCGCGGTGGCCCTTTCCTCAATCTTGACAAACTTGTCCCATTCCCCTGTCCCCTTTTCGTTCAGGAGCGTTTCTGGTATCCACGCCAGAAGATATGTCGGATTGACTGCCTCCTGCGAGCCATGATGAGTTGTCTTGGATAGAGAGGATGAGACGTACACGTTTGACGAACGCTACAAAGCCAGGAATGTTGTCTCTGGCATAGGCGGTGGGGTTGACGTAGACCTTGGACTTGCTGTAGAGGAGTCTGTACTTGCTCTCCTCGTCGGCCAAGGTGTTGTCGTCATCGTCGGGCATGCGCCTTATTTCGACCATCGAACCTGACTGATAGAGGGGTTGTTGGAGACGATTGCGACTCGGATACGGTAACTTACGGATATGATAGAAAGAGAGCTTTCTGAGAGACAAGGGTGGTGAGAATTGCCACCATTCATGTTCGACTGTCCAACCCGACGCAGGCCAGCGGCGCAGTCGTCCGTATGTGGCAATGCCCCTCAAATTCGCACATACACACAAGATTACAATAAAACTAATCATCAATTTACTTTTGGTACGACCATACATTCCGGAGCACTGAACCGTGGTGATCTCATCAGCAAGCGGTTCCACGCAGAGGAGAGGATGCTCACAGCCGGCCTTGGTCGCTAGTCGGTTGACGGAATCATCACTCTCGCCTTGTGAACGGACTTGTCCACAGAGAGCGAACGAGGTGTAGGTATTCAACGCGCGGCCATTGGCATCGACATCGACAACATTGATCTGGACTGATGCGTAGTCTTTGGAAGTGATCAGGCGGTCTACAACAACAGCCAGTTCGCATTGTCTCTCGGACCTCATCAACGTCAAACTTACTGGTGGCCGCACATTTGCGAGGGACATAGAGATCGACAAGAACACCCTACAATGTTTCTCAGAGCGATTCAGCCCACGGCGCAGAGGACATACCTGGTCGTTTTCCATTGCGAGATCGTGAACTTTGGGTGGACGAGTCGCGGCTTGGGATGGTGGTTATGATGTGTGGAAAAATATTAGGTCAGAACTGTACAGCTGCAATTCTCTGATTACATAACACCCGCGGGCCATTTTTGCAGCTACTTACAGGCTAACTATCTGGCAAGTGCGAGAAACACGAAAAGGTTTTGGAAATGAAAAGGCAAAGATGCAGCATGGTAAAACACGTTCGAATGAGAATATAGAGGTCGTGAATGTGAATCATGTAGACTGGTGCAAGTGCGTAAGAGTGAACAAGAATGCAGGCATGTAACAGATGCAGTTGGAAAAGGTACAAAGACATCACTTGTCCAAGTCGCAGGCATGGTCCGTGATGAAGCAGTAAATAATACTTGCAAGGAAAGGTTGATGTCGGTAGGACTACATCGTGGCGTTGAGATGGTGGCACTTGACTTGTAGATAGCAAGCGGTGGCTCGCGTTTAACTGCGTCAGTTAGATGAGTGTAAGTGGTGGATTATATATGGCGATAAGATGGAGATGACGAGAGGGGTTGACAGGCACAGCGAATAGACACCAAATGAAGCTTCAAAGATTCAAAAGGGCGTGGTGGGATTGACGCCGCGTGGGAAGACAGGCATGAGATTGTGGAAAGTGACTCGGCTGGGATCGAATGGAATACGAGGGGGCGGTGTCCTTGGGCATTCCTGAGAGGGGCCCGTAGACCGGCGAATCGGGGAATGTTGCCTGGGAAGTGGCTCGCCGGTGGGAGGCTCGTGGACAGTGCCAAGGGGATTCGAGCGCAAAGATGTTTTTCTGCGACGCACGGGTCCAGAAGCGGGTATAGAGTCTGAGAATGTGGCAGGATCCTCGTTTAGAGGCAGCTGGGAAAGGTCTGCGATATCGCAATCGCTGGGGCATGGCACCTCCAGTGCAGAGATCCAAGGGAGTTGCTCAAATATGGACACGCGCCCAAAGGCATCTGCAGTGCAGTCGGCACGTGGCACATGACGACGGCGCCTGGTAGAGCGCGCATGAAGACGAGACGGTGCGCGTCTCTTGTGGGGTGGACCACACGGGGTGGGTGATTTGGAGTTCTGTGAGACGGGTTAGCGAGGGCTGGACAAAGGGAGGTAGAGACATACGAGAGCGAGGTAGGGTGTATCCTGGAGTCGAATCGGAGACAAAAGGCGAGGGGGAGACAAGAGGGATCGCGAGTGCTGTGGAAAGGGTGAGTGGACCGGAGAAAGTGGAGAAGAAAGACGGACGGTATTGGGAGGGTGGAGTAGCTGGGAGTGCTGAGGAGGAAGACGGGGCACTGGGGCGATGATTGCAGGCATTGGAGGTGGAAAGAGAATAAAGATACAGCGAATTAAAGAGAGGGCTGGTTCATGCTGAAAGGGGTTTGAGACAAAGCAATGCGCCGATGTGCGGATACCGCGAGGCGTGTGACATCCAGAAAAGGCAGTTTTACAGTCACGTGATGAGAACATATACCCAAATTCCGACTCTTCACTCACAGTGACTCATAGACTAGCACATGACTACTTCCTACCTGTATTCCCTTAAAGATAGAGTTCACAACCCAATCCGTCGCTAGTAGGGCGCAGATCATGTGCCAAACCTCACAGCTACATCCACTCCTTGGATCGGGATCGATCATTTGACCGCGATAAAAATGGGATGGCAGAACGCTTCGATCGACGTCCTGGAGGGTATAAAAAGTCAACTCACAGCTGAACGAGGCAACATGCGCGGTATTTCCAGCAACCGCGCTATGGTAACAACCCCGCTCGCCAAAGCAGCGGGCCTGTCCGTGGAGCCCATCGATAGTTTATTATGGGTCCGCCTACGAGCTTAAAAGTATGAGAGACCCCCGCCGTACGTTCACACCCGTCGCCATCCAACATGAGCTTGACAACCACCCAGAGCCTGGGTGAGCGTACTGCACACTCGTATGCAGGATCTCTCTATCTTCTGCCCTCTGACGAGGAAGAACGCGAACGGTGCGCACTTTGTCATTACCTGCTCTGTAACTCCAAACGGACCACTCACCGCTAGTTAGACTGGTAGCACAACATCAGCTCTACACCCGTCTTCTCTCTGGTCGGCTCATCCTCGCCCCCATCACCTTTTCAGACAAGGACGAAGTCCTGGACATCGGCACCGGCGCAGGTAAGTCCGAGTCCCCGCGCACGTCACGTCATCAACGACAAACACAGGTGCATGGCTCTGCGACGCCCGCACCCACCTCCCCGACGCCATCCAACTCTACGGCGTCGACATCGAATCCCGCCTCTTCCCAAGCTACAGAGCCCTCTCCGCCAACGTCCACCTCTCCATCGGCTCCGCAACCGCCCTCCCATCCTACTGGTCGTCCAAATTCACCCTCGTCCATCAACGTCTGCTCATTCTCGCGTACTCGCGCGAACAGTGGCGTCGCTGCATCGACGAGATGTATCGCGTCCTCGTACCGGGCGGGTACGCCCAGCTGATCGAAATCGGGCCTGAGTGGGTATCGGGCCCGAAAACGGCCACCCATTTGATGTTCATGGACGAGTTTTTGGGAAATAAGGGTGTGTTGATGCGGTGCGGGGTTTATATCGCAGATATGATGAAGGCGGCTGGGTTTGTGGACGTCAAGTGTGAGGAAGTGGACATGAATTTGGGGAAATGGGCAGGGGAAGATGGCGCCCAAGGAAGGGATGCGTTGATTGGTGCGTGGAAGGGGATGCGGGATCCTGTGATGAGGGAGGGAGGGTCAAGCCAATTTGCATCGATCGAAGCATTTGACAAGGCAATGGACGAGGTTGCTGAGGAGTGGGATAATCTTCAAGGTTCACATACCGCAGTGAGAGCTTTTTGTGGCCGGAAACCCATGTGAAGTCACTATACTATTAGTTGTACCAAAAGCCTTTTCCCATCGAAGAGCAGTGAATTATCCGGGGCTGGTGGAGCGCGATCATAGGCGTGACAGTGAACTGGTGACATACCAATGACAACCATCGGCGTTCCCAATGACAGAGCAAACAAGTAAATCCCTTTCCTCGCACCTAAACATGACGGCACTGACAGTACACATGGAATAACCCTACAATCCATCAAACGGTCCTTCGACAACTGCCCTTTGCTGAGCCTGATACTCCCTCCCAGTCCCCGTCGCCGGCACCGCATCCTCACGTCGACCAATGAACCTCACTTCCGCACGTTCATTCAACCCACTCAACACAGCACCCAATCGATCCTTGACATATCCCCACGCACCCTGGTTCTTCGGTTCTTCCTGGACCCAGAGCCATTCTGGTTTTGAGCTCGACATCGTGTATGGCCAAAGGACGTCCTTGAGGCAACCGAACGGGAATGGTGCGAGCTCCTCGATACGTATAAGCGCGACCCGCCCTTCCATGCCTCGTGCAGCGCGTTCTTTCGCGAGCTCGTAGTAAAGCTTTCCGCTGACCAACACGACACGTTCAATGTTTCCTGTCGGCGGGTGCATATCAGGGATAACAGGCTGGAACTGGGTACCAGTGAGCATTTCCGAGAGCTTGGAAGAAGCAGCCTAAAGGGAGAAGAAAGGTAAGCCGCACGCAGGATGGGAGATGGAATTAACGTACTGCCAAACGAAGCAGGCCCTTTGGAGCAGCGACAACAAGCGGTTTGCGATAATTCCGCTTCATTTGGCGACGAAGAAGGTGAAAATATTGCGCCGGGGTGGTAGGGAAGACGACGTGCATGTTGATATTCACGTTTGACTCAGGAGTATAGGAATCGTTCGTAAGCTAGTTTCAGTAGCGTCAGCACGCGTAGGGGAGTGTGTACATGACTTATACCTGTAACATCCTCTCGATGCGACTGGACGAGTGTTCTGGTCCGGCGCCGTCTAAACCGTGGGGCAGTAAGAGCACAATCCCACTTTGCTTAACCCACTTTGCTGCGATCATAAGACGATGACACTACGACCATTCAAGACAAATACGATAACTCACTTTCGGCGCTCGAGATGAAAGTGTCGATAATAATTTGGGCGCCGTTGAAGAAATCACCGAACTGTATCATAAACAGTTGGTCACCCGTATTGCAAAGGAGAATATGACTATACCTGAGCCTCCCAGATTGGCAAAAGATCTGGCCTCTCCCAAGAAGCCCCGTACTCAAACTGTGGAAATGGTCAACAATGCTCAATACCTGTTCGCGAGATCTCACCCCAAGAACTGCCAACTCGCTCAACGAACCTGAAACCATCGTTCTGTCAGTGGTGGAATAATTAAGAGGAATGACTCACTATTGGCGAGTTCGAGTTTCCCTGCTTCGGATAGCGCATGATTCAATGGAACGACCACACCTTCCGTGTTCTGGTCAACGAGCATTGCATGACTTTAAGACGCCAGTAATGTGAGAAGTGAGCGTATACCGAGGCGGCGACAGAAAATATACCGTTGACTAAACGTTCCTCGACCGACATCCTGTCCAGCGATGCGAACATCACATCCTTCGAGCATGAGCGTACCGAATCCCATCGCCTACCGATCCCGATGAGATCACCTTTCGCCCCAGTAATAGCACGAGCGTACCTCGGCAGTGGCCCAATCTATACCCTCTCCCTTGTCCAAGCTCGCCAGCCGGCTCTTGACATGCCGCTGTAATCGCGGATGGATCTCCTGAAGAACCAACGTGAACCTGGTTTCGCCCTGCCCAATGTTCAAAGAAACGTACGAATCCGGTTGGCACCGCAACACTTCCCCTCCCGGCTCTTTGTAGCATCTCGGCAGGCGCACCGGTATCGAATGTCATTGCTTCATTCGAACCCGGCCAGACCATCAGTTCCTCCTTCCCACCGATAGCGACGGACTTCCATTGGTCGTCGAACTTGACCAGCGGAGGAGAATACGTTGCCGATGCCGTGAGGGCATCGTTCAGCGTGGCCTTGTGGGAACTTCGGACCGTCGATGCAGACTCTCGAGAAATGACGCCGCCAGTCTGTTATCACCAACATATAGCCGATTGATCAGAAGTCACGCCGTGAACACACGTCAAAAGAAGGTATGACACGCACCACGAGTTTGTCCTCATAAAGTTGGGGCACGCTCTGTCGTGATCGGATCTTCTGGTACATAATTGGCTGGGTATATGCAGGTTCATCTAATTCGTTGTGACCCCTATACACGCAAGTCCGAGTCGTGAGATTACTATGATATCATCGAGACAAGACACTTGCCAGCGGCGATACACCATGAGATCGATGACGATATCTTTCCTAAAGTGACTTCTGTACTTGAACGCGATCTCGATGGCGCGAGATACGTCTAGAGAAAAGGCAATTAATGGGTATACGGAAATGATTCGACATAACATAGCCAGTTACCTTCGGGATAGTCGCCGTTTACATGCAGGACTGGGCAGTTGACCATCTTGGCAACATCTGTGCAATACAGCGAGGATCGCGCGGCAGACGCAGGTGTCGTATACCCAATACTAGAGCCGACATGTCAAGGAAAGGAAGAAATGGACACGGTTTTACATACTTGTTACTGTTGATCCGAGAAAATGTGAGACGTGGTGGAAGAGTAAAAGGAGGGCCGGAACATACTCAACGACGATGTGTACACTGCCTCCACTGGTATAATGGGGTAAATTGCCTACCAACGAGGGTCAAAAACGCGTTGCATCGCAATTTGCGTGACACGTACTCAGCCCAAGTGTCTCCATAATCACACCCTGGCCTGTAAAGCTCGCATCTCCGTGGAGTTGTACGCACATCACCTTCGGATGCGACGCTCGGGCCATATACACTGACAGATACTACGTAACCTACCTTGTCCCCGAGCATACATCCCTCCGCTCCACTGCCTCCCCTTTCGAGTGCCTTGAGAAGGCTGTACTGTTTAGCGCGAGCCTTGCCTAACGCAACAGGGTTCGCGGCCTCTAAGGTTAAAAAATATCAGTAAACCAGCATCACACACGCGTGCATGTACATGCAACATGAAAATAGGCGAACCAAACCAGCCCGCATGTATGAAAAGAGAGGACCTACCAAGATGAGATGGATTCGGCAAGAGAGATACCTTGATCTCTTTCCCATCGTACTTCAACGTGGGAGAGGCAGCTACACCGAGGTCATTTACTCTGGAAGCGTGAAATCAAGGCGCATATACGCACTCAAGTGGCTGAGGACGTCCCCCGATATCACTTCACCGTCAACTCGTATTTCCGGCCCACCCTTGATCTTGTGGAAGAGCGCAGCAGGGTCGTATTCTAATAACCCAGTGAGCAAGTTGAGTCGTCCACGATGCGGCATGGCAAGGACGATGTTGGTCATATCGGCTAGACACAACAAGAGGCAAATGAACAACAGCAAGCTGAGTGACCAGCGAAGACACACACCCTTGGCGGCCACAGCGAACAAGGCATCGAGCGCAGGCAACATGGATTCACCGCCCTCCAAACCATACCGCTTGAGGTTCGGGAATTTTACTTGCAAGAACGTGTCGAGCACCTCTGAGCACGCTAAAAGCTCATGTGTCCTCTGTTGCCGCTCCGGTGAGACGGAGTGCACGACATTGACAGCCTCCGACTCGAGGAGATTGGCGAACCAAAGCCGCTCCGTCTTGCTTGGGAGGTCCATGTACTCGTATGCGATACGTCCCACGTAAACTGTGTTGAGGAACCCGGTGATTTCATCCAAAGACCAGTTCTTGCCCTTTGTATGACCTTCAGCAGTCCAGAGGATGCCATCGACGTTATATTGAGCCGTAGGGTTGGTGAGGCCGTACCGAGTAGGCTCAAGTGCAGCGACACGTTCACGTCGAAGAATGTCAAGAGGATCAATGGATGCAGCACGGTGGCCGTGAGTACGAAGAGCATCTGCATAGCGCAGCAAAGGGGCGTTCGTTGTTCGGTTCGCGAGCTGCTCAGGTGTATCTGATCTCGCCGTGAGTGGAACGATAGAGACACGGACGGCGACGTACAGTCTGGCATGATGAACTCGCGTGCCCTCCTGAAGCCAAACGATTCATCGTGGTAGCGTCGTCTGAGCACGACGACCTTGCTCTCCGTCGTGCTGATTACAGTGTTCACCACGCCCACGCGCCCAAGAAGTCGTCGTAGAGACGTGTCGCGTGCACGAACCTGAGTATACATGATCAAGTTGGTAGAGTTACGGAGCTAAGAGCCGTGTGGGGCCATCCTGGTACCGCCGGATGGAACTTAAGTACCTTCGTGAGCGTGTGTATGTAATGGAGCCAGGGACACTCTGACTGTATGTCTGGGTTGACACTCACCAAGTCAACTATGTGTATACTCATGAAGATTCAGGATGTGGTCGCACTTGAAGCGATCAGATTCAAGGGTCGGATCATACACCATCTCGCACCATAATGTAGCACTGCACAGACCAAACCCTTCATTAAAATCGCGATCTCCCGGTGTACACATGGTAAGTGCCACTAGTATTAATTACAG
Organism: Zangia roseola; assembly: GCA_038090095.1. NCBI lineage: Eukaryota > Fungi > Basidiomycota > Agaricomycetes > Boletales > Boletaceae > Zangia > Zangia roseola. Next base: position 62,832 of record JBBPMD010000036.1, read on the forward strand.
GAGCATAGCAACCCGCACGCCGCACAGACCAGGTCATTCTTCCTCCCCCTTGCATTTCACTGCATCTCACTTCTTGACCTATACTTCCTGCTGGTCCCTAGCCTGTGGATCACCGATTTCTCGGAGGAATGTGTATAAATAGACAGGTTCGTGTGCATAAGAGAACCATCTTCCCCTACTAAATCATTGCAGTCTGTTTCCATAGACGACGACCATGCGGCCAGTCTACCCAACGCACCCCCCGGTCTCAGCACGCCAAACATCATGGTGCTAGGCCCAATGGGCGGCGGTGCCAGCTCCATCGTCAACTTGATCGCAGGCAAAGAAGTTGCCCAGGTCTCCAGCGACACTTCACGATGCACCAAGAAAATGGCTTCCTATCACATCGAACTCAAAGATGGCGCAAAAACCGTCCCCATCACGCTTTACGACATCCCAGGTTTCAACTACAATGCGAAATCCCCTCTCGAGTTTCCAAGGGTCCCTATCAGCCTCGCTGTCATCTGTCTGGAGGACTTTCCGGCACAAGTGAGGGCGACTGCGGACTACCTGCAGAACAAGTGGCGGAAGCATGGTGATGGCAAGATTCCGGTCCTGGTTGTTATCAACCATATCGCACCAAAACCTGACGCTGGCTGGTGGGAAGAAAATAAGAAGCACTTTCCTAGCCTCAGTGTTGTCACAGACCACGTCTGTTTGATTAGACGGAAGAAGGAGGAATCTACAAGACAACTTCACTCTCTCGTCATCCAGCACCTTTCAGCTCGCAAGGTCACTCATAGATCCCGGCCCTCATGATTTCCAATTTATTCTGCGCTTGAGCAGTACGGCGAGTGACGTGCTGGCATATACTTACGCCGTTCTGTATCTCAGTGGTTTCGCATCCACCATACCCAAACTATGATGTAGGCCGTCCGTTTTCTTCACGTTAGAATCTTGGCAGATTTGTAGGTGTCACTGAGACATCTTTTTCACTTCCTTTTCCCCAAAAACTGTGATTATATATCACAGGCCATAACATGTGTAAAACTAGCATGTAATGATTAACGAGTCCTTAGCGAACTGGACACCTTTCAAAGAAATCGGGAACCTTCACAAATACCACCGTCGCAAGCAACAAGGGCACACCTCGTACTCCAAGTCCATATTACATCCGAAGAGGCATGCAGCGAAGCAAGGCTGACAGACAATGATAAGGCGGGTCGAGAGGTTCCGACACTACAAACGAATCTCTCAGCATGTCAATCCTGGGCTGCCCGCAAAACCACTCACCTTGTCTCTTGGGTCCGGTACACCGATTGAGAATCAGTTGCCGAATGCAATCTTCTGACGCGTCCCTCCTTTTTCGGAACGGCTCCAAGAGGTCTGCGTCTTTCGGAGGTAGTGTTGTAACGCAGGCATGCGCATCAAAGGCGTCATCCCCTCCAAAGCACATACGCTCAATCGACGTCCCATTTGTTCCGCCACCCTCGCTGGACGCACACCACCAATCCTCCATCCGGACAGTGTTTATGCCAACGTCTGTGCCAGTGTCTGTGCCCTTGAACCGTTCCAATTCGGTGACGACGGCGATCATCGGAGCCGGGAAAGTATTTCGAATCTGACGTACTATCTTGGGCATGACCGTCTTCTTCTGTGCCCGAAGACAATACAAAAACAGGTCGATACCCTCCTGCCGTTCTATGTGACGTATCGCCTCCAGTATCGTCGCATCCGGAAATCGCCCGCAGAATCCGGGTAGTTCGTAAAGACTAAACTGTTTCTGATTTCCCGGGAACGTGATGGGAGAGTAGGGTCGGATTCTTGGGGCAGACGTCTTGGCATTGGGGTGGTCATTACTGATGGGGTGACCGGAAATGAGATTGACGAGCGAACTGATGCCTACACCGGTATGCCCGAATGTGACGACGACGTATGGTTTGGTGCCCTGGAAGGACGATGGGCGTCAGGAATCGGATGTCGAAGTCTAGCTACTCACCGGAAGTGGCCGCTTGAGAGATTGAGCTTCTTGTCCAGAGTGATACTTCAAGTTCTGGTGGGCGATGCTACCCATGACCCAAAGCGGGACGAGGTTAAGGGGATGGACGACAGCAACCAACACGCTCAGTACCGCCACTTGGACGTCCCTGGTATACTATGGGCAATAACATTGCGCCCCATGTTGTCGGACACATTGTGACCTCATTGCAAACTAATTCTAAAGCAGATCATGTGACTTGCGACATTGTTTGGCAAGAGCCTCGAAAGTAAACAAACATAATCAACCCCTGTTGTTAGGTTCGCAGACCTGCGTAATCAATGCAGACGAAACACTTGGGTTGACTTTCTCAGCAGAACGTTGCCGAACGCGTCACGTTCACCAAGAGCAAGGGATATCATGATGTTCGAAGCCTGCATCTGTCTGGCCGCGCGCATTGATCGCGACAATCGAGAACTTCGCGAGTCCTTCCTTTTGAATTTCCCCCATAACGCGTCGTCACAGGCGTGAAGATCGGGTAGGGTGCTCGAGGATCATGTTGGTCTGCACAGGAAGGGCCAATCCTTTAGATCTCCACCCATATGTACCCCCAACACAGCCCCATTCCTGCCCGACGGCACGGCGCGGCGACTCGAAGGAAGCGTTAACCCGTTCTCAGCATTACTCCACTCTCCCGTGGTTTGGAAATGTTGACGCACGTCCAGGACTCGTGGAAAATTTGACATGAATCAGTAGGTTCACTATGCATGTCACGGACGCGAGGTTTCGGTCCGCCTTTGGACCAACTTGGGACGAGTCGGATGTGCGTGCCAGGCAGCATTGCAGTGCACGACGAAATTTCCAGCTGTATACCCTTTGATCGACGTGTTCGCTATTTATAACTAGTGTCTACACAGTGCTGTTTTAGATACTAGCACACGTTACGTAATTTCCGTCTTTGATGATGCCATCAAAGTCGTGACATTTGTAACACCATGAAAAGCCGCTCTGATGGGTATTTACAGCTGACCGAAACGTGAACAGATCTGTACCAAACGAACGACAGACAAACGAGGACTATGGTAACGAGCGTAAATCGTAAATGCCGGGCATAAAGAAAAGACAACTGTCTGGGTATACTATCTTGAACACACAACCAACGTGAACGACAAAGGCACTGCCCATCGACTCGTCGTACTCGTACAGGAATAAAGAACGCGGGACAAAAACAAGCCAAGAAACAGGTCCGCTAAACGTATGGTAGGTCAGGGAGATAACCCGCGCTTTTCACGTACGTGACCCGCTTCGTTCCATTGCAATTCCTCCAAATGAGATTCCTAACGGCCTGCGTCGACTGATACCGCCGTTCGTACAAATCCATGTTGTACGAGACATCTTCCCGGGACAACGTCGTCACACACGCGTGGTCGACGAATTTCAAGCCCCTCGATGCGAGCATGTCGCCGTTCTTCTTCGTCCCCGACCACCAATCCTCCATCGACCCGCTGTGTTTCTCGAGACCGGTCACAACGCCGACCAAAGGTACTCTCTCCGGCACTGCGGATCGAACGGCGTTGTAAACCTTCTTAGCGATCCCTTCTTTCGGTCTCACGCAGTATATGAGGAGGTCGATACCACGCTCGGTGTAGAGGTCGCTGATGGTCTTCTCAGGGGCGAATTCGTTCCCGAACCCGGGGATGTCATAAATATCAAAGGCATGACCGTTGATGTCTACCCTGTATGCGGCGGGTGCCACTGTGCAAGGGTGCATGTCGGTGCTGAACGGTGCGTCTTCCCGACCGAGAATCAGGTTGACGAGGGAGCTGACACCCATTCCAGTACGTCCAAAGACGACGACGACGTGGACTCTGTCACCCTTTCGGTCGAAAGAGCAAGCGTGGAATGATATATCCGTCAGCCGTACCAAGGCTATCAAGAGAGGACTCACGTTATCCACTGGCATGGGCATTGCCGTGGGTTTGGTTTCAAATGGGTTCAACCCGCGCAATCTGCTTAACACGGGTGTTTCGCTGAAGAGCTTGCTTGTTGCAAAAAACTTGTTTGACGCCATCCTGGGTGGAGGGGTGGACACGCACGCAGTGGCTTGGTTGGGTGAGAGTTACTGAATCTCGACAGCGGTGTTTTCGCTCTCGGCGTGGTGGGCTTTTTAAGAAGGCGTTCCCAGCTGGACGAAGGGTGCCTCATGGAAAGCGTGCCGCACACCCGCACTGGGTGGCATGCTTTGCGGGTTGGTCCCTTCATCCTGCAAGCATGGTTTGATTCCCCACTCTTATCCCGTCGATATGGTGACACGCCCCACACCAGAAATCCCATCTCCATCCTTTCCGTTGGTCGGGTTCGTACCGCTGCCAAGAAGTGGGGTGAAGGAGACCCCGGACCATCACCACCGTCTCGCCGTCACGGAGATCTCGCGTGGATAGCGGCAGGGTCTCCTCGTGCCCTGGCTTTTCCCGCTCCGATAGAGATAAACGCGATCGGTCGCGAACCGGGTCAAAAGCAAGTATTTTACGTGTTGAAGACGCGAAGAATGCAATGACCAGCGAAGCTGCGATCATAGGCTCGCAAACCCAATGGCAGGACCCTTAGCTGGTTATGTCGTGAGTTTGCTATGAAATCATGTCAACGTATGGAATCCAACACGTGTAACTTCCTCACGATACTGATATGAGTCCCAAGTTGCGCCGACATTGCAGAAACGAACGTTCTATCTATCTATCCTACAAACAGCGTAGCTCACCACGAGTCGTCCGTAAATAGCCTTGCTTCGCATCTATCGCGTACCGTCGCTGCCAAAAGTCGGAGAACGCTATTTCAGGACGATGAGCACGCTGGCACCAAGCGAAGTGACATACACATGTCTCATTAATTTCCAAGGAACATGTCCCCTTGGTGAGCCCATCTGCCGATACCTCTCTTCTCAGCCCAACAATTCCTCATAATAAGCTGCTTTGCTGCTTTCTCCGACTCGGAAAGTCTGTCTTTGAACATGGCATCGTGGGTCGTCGACGCGTCCAACGTCGTGACACAAGCATGATCTGCAAAAACCATGCGCCTCGCTTTCAAGTCTGCTTCGTTCGTCGACCACCAGTGATTCATCGTCTCGCCATATCTCTCCAGACAAGTTACGACAGCGACGATAGGGACGTCGTCTGACACCGCGGACCGTATTGCGGTGTAGTTTTGATAACCCGCGTTCGCGTCGCCGCGGGTCCCACGCAAGCAATTGACGACAAGGTCGATTCCAAATTGCGCGTCGAGTTCTCGGAGAGATTTAATGATGGTAGATGTGGGACATTTGAAGGAGCCAAAACCAGGGGAGTCGATAAGCCTGAAGGAGCGGCCGTTAAGGGTGAAAAGGTAGGCGGTGAATGATCTGGTGCAAGGGCTGACGTCGGTTGAGACAGGTGCTAGAGGGGTGCCTGTGATCGTGTTGATAAACGAGCTGGTACCGACACCAGTTTGGCCGATTATGACGACATTGAAGATGTCCTGACGGCGGATTGAGAGGTGTGAGCTGACCCAAAAGCGTGTGAAAACTTGAAACGGGAACGGACCTTGTCGTGATGTGCATCTTCGCGGGCGATCTTTTTCAAGAGGTCGTTGATGAGGGAGGCTTTTGAATCTTTACGAAGGAAGGCGGGGAGAAAGTGCATGCCTTGATAATGAGGAGGCGGAGCTGCTTATGAGGCCACTGTCGCTCGAATGGGAGTGACTTTCGTTGATCGGGTTTGAAGGGTAAGCACAGCCTGGGAGGGATTGCGCGCACGTTGGGATTGATATGCGCAAGCAGAGAGGAAACGAGGAACGTTGCGAGGTGCAGTCAAACCACGTGGTCAGAGGCAGTACCAATGATTCCTAGAATGATTATTACAGCTGAATCTTAGACTGCGGACACGGTTCACCGCTCGTCGCTTCTAAACGGAATTCTCGCCATAGCCTACAGCATTTGCGGTCGTCTCAAAATCCAACCTGACTTGTATGACTTGCCTGTGCTGAATGTCGTATGGGTTCCGTATTGTAAGTTGGAAGCAAATGCTAACAGGAGTGAGATCCGAGTCGTGGATGGGTTTACTCAGAACTGACTAGCAGCGGGGGCTCTGTTGACTACGACGTGCATGCTCCGACTACGATGCTACTGCGCCAGACCCCAACACGGTGAGTACATCACCACGAGTGCACAATCACCCCTGATAGAGAAAGACCCGAAGAAAGCCAGCTGAATGAACACATCTGATATCCTTGTCGCTCGGATCATCCGCCATCAATTGCCTCGCAGTATTGGCTTGAAGGAACTCCTTCTTGTGAGCCGCCTGCATTGCGTGAGCCACTCTTCCAGCGTCTTCCCGGCGCAGGACCAGAGATCAGCTCGAACTAGTTCGTACTCACCACGACACTTCTTTCCGGGTGTGGAAACAAACATGGAAACACTCAAGTCGTGACAATGTTGGAAGATCAGATTTTTCATCAAAGACGCTGATATTGTCGAGTTTATAGTTATATCCACGAACCATGACACGATCACCGTGTTGAGACTGGCCAACACTATCACACTGGGATCGATATGATATTCTTCCACCCTGCTACTGCCGTAGTGCCATAAGTTTACTTCTCCGCATTACGCCTGGCTTTCCTCGTCACAACCAAAGGTCACCTGGCGAAGAGGCGCTATAGGGAGCAGTCACGCCAACTTGACACCATCCGTCACGAGCACATAATCGCTCCTTTCACTGCTGAGCTAGCATCTCTGGAAGCGTTCGATTGCCGGGCGGACTCGGAGCTCCCCGCATCGGTATTACGTAACAAACCTTTACCCATGCCCCATACGAGTCTAATGGAGGTACATGAGGTATTAATGCATTCTCTTTCACCTCTCTTTACTAATCTATTATGAATTATCCACTGGCAGCACATGTACCCTTTGTCCCATAGAGATTGCTCGATCGTATCTGGTTGTAGGTTTGAGACTCCCAGCCCCCAGGTCGGGAGAATTTATGGTTCGGCTATATCGTACGCTCTGAGAATTTCCGAAGAATATGCGACATGTTCCTTTGGTTTCACACTTTTATCGCACCCGTTGGCATGTTCTCTTCCGTTCTTTTACCGACGATGCGCCAGCGAGCATTTCAAGGCAAAGCCGACGGCGGATAGGTTCGCACCTACAATCCCAACCATGTCTTAGATGTCTCTCGATCGCAGGTACAGTAACTAATTTTAGAACGGGTCCTTGAAGTTGGTCTGCTAAATAGCTTTCCAGGTATTATTTTTACGACAGTGCGCTCAGGGAGAAGAGTTACATAAAGCGTTGTTCGATATTTCATCCCACCAAACGCCTCGTTCGTCGCACACATGGTTTTCAGGTCGTTGTATGTTCTGGGCCTTGTCGCTGCCGTTGCCAGCGCGCAAAGTTTTCCCTATCTGAGGTTCGCTGGCGTGAACATTGCAGGCTTTGGTATGCTACGTGTCATACGCGAGTCTGGTAACGTCTGACGATCTACAGATTTCGGATGCACCACAGACGGCTATTGCAACATCAGCCAGTCCTGCCCACCTCTCACACAGCTTGGCTGTAAGACGATCGTTCGACTGACACGCCAGCACCGGTTGCTCACGATTCGATATCATAGGTGCCGACGGTCTTGGTCAGATGCAGCACTTTGTCGAAGACGACGGTTACAACGTGTTCCGCCTACCCGTCGGGTGGCAGTATTTGACATACAACCAGATGACTGGAGTACTGAACCAGACCCAGTTCGCCAACTACAACATGCTCGTCGAGGCATGCTTGAGCACGGGTGCTTACTGTGAAATCGACATTCACAACTATGCGCGGTTCAATGGTGAAGTGGGTTTTGCGGTTTCGTGGTGACGTTGACCTTGGTCTGAAACGCGTTCGTCACCAGATCATCGGGCAGGGCGGGCCCAGTAACGAAGTGTTCACTGAGCTTTGGTATAATATTGCGGACTACTGGAAGAATGAGACACGGGTTATCTTTGGGGTGTAAGTCATCAGGATCAACGACCGTTTCAAATAGTCTGACAAGGATGCAGTATGAACGAGCCCCACGATCTCCCTGTGAGTTCATCTCTTTGTGCAACCATGTACGAGCTTGAACGAACGTACACAGAGCATCCCCGTCTGGGCTGAAAGTGTTCAGGCCGCAGTAATCGGCATCCGTTCCACGGGCGCGACCTCGCAAATAATACTTCTTCCTGGTAACAACTACACGTCCGCCGAGACGTTTGTTTCAGGGGGTTCTGCTGAGGCGCTCAATATGGTGAGAAACCTCGACGGCACCATCACCAACCTCGTGATGGACGTTCACAAGTACCTCGACTATGACAACTCGTAAGTGTTATTTCTCGAAGCTATCCTCGCCTCCTGAAGTATTGTTACAGTGGGACACACGCTGATTGTGTGACAAACAATATCGAGAGCTCGTGGTACCCGCTTTCCACCTGGCTTCGCGAGAACGGTCGACAGGCGCTGAATACGGAAACGGGAGGGGGTGACGTCAACTCTTGTATTGGTTACCTTTCACAGCAGGTCGCTTACCAAGCTGCCAATTCGGATGGTCAGTCCGGCTTTTTTCTTGTGACACCTTCCCTTTTACGCTGATGATTGTAACGCACGCTAGTCATCCTCGGGTACCTTGGCTGGGCTGCAGGTTCGTTTGCGACGGATTACATTCTCAGCGAGACGCCGCACTATAATGGGACTGGGTGGAATGACACGCTGACTGTCCAGTGGGCGCTGTCGCCGAACATGAACATGCTTGTCACACCCAGCTCATAGGCCGCGGGTATCGTTTGGTGGTTGATAGTCTGTAAGACTGACTGCTTGGAATGTATTATATCGGATACTCTACGGATAATTTCGGTAGCAGTGACGAGGCTTCCGAAGAACATCCGCATTGCCTAGCTGAGATGAGCACTACCACTATCGGAACCTACGGCGACCAATCGGGTGTCGCTAATTACTTGATGTTGGCTTCGGGGTGTTTGATATGGCAGATTGCCAATCAGACCAACCTGGTTAGATCGGTGGCCTGGTCCAGAGCAAAGAGTGGTGGCAATCTCTAATTTGGTGCCGCGGGTGAGGATCGGAAGGCGAACGCCAAGGTTTTGGGGTGGTCTGGACAAGATAGGAATCTGCTCGACAAAGACATGCGAACAAACTCCCTGGCAATAAGGATGTTCTCGGGATGCAAATGTCAAGGTTATGAGCAAGCGCCGAGTGGCTCCGAGGTCACTGCACGTTCGTATTGCGTACGCGTCAAGTCGGAGGGGCGTCGGCGTACCAGGTCTGGCATCGGTCCGGGCGATGCCGTAACTGTTCACTGCAAGTCACTTGCACTCGTTGTTCATCGTGGACGACAGCGACCAACACCTGAACACGACGTAAAGACAGTCCAGGCTACTGCTGGGTTACTCTTGTGAGTAGATCGCAGTCTTTGTGAGCGTTGGGATGCAGTTCGTGACGGAGGTGTCCTAATCCAGCACACCGACCTCAAATCATCCGTCCCCATTCTCGATTGATTCTGCAGATAATCTATTTCCCCTCGTGCATATAAGTTTTCGTTCTCCTCCCTTCCCTCTTTATCTGCACCATCACTCATGGACTCCTTTCACGAGCCATACACCCGCGCCGGCGACGACATCTCCCTCGACGCCGTCCGCGACCAGGTACGCGCACTCGAAGAGATCCACAAGGCTCACGGCGTGCGGCTCTCTGGAAGGATAGTGCACGTCTGCCACTACCTCCCCGTCGTCCCAACCATCGTCAACCACACCACACCTGCCGCAGCAGGCGTCCTCAGTCCCCCTCCGTCCCCACCCACCGCCTACGGCGATGTCCCTGCAAGCCCAACTGACGACAATGCTCAGGCAGTGCAATCTCCGCCATCCTCTATCCCTTCCAAGCGGTGGAGGTTGGCACCCAGGTACGGCCACGCTGCCATGATCTCGGGTATCCGTTCCCTCTCGGCTACGCACGAACAGCTCATCGTTGGGTGGACCGGCGATATCCTCTCAGTTCCTTCTGAGGGTGCTGCCTCTGCCGAGGAAAACGTCGGAAGCTCCGGTAGTGTGGAGCATCGCATTCCGAGCCATCTTGTCAGCCAGGCCGATAGAGAGGCATTACAAACGGAGTTGGTCGGATACGATGAAGACGGTCAGGGTCAGGGCATCGAAGGCAACAAGGGCAAATTCGAGTACGTCCCGGTCTGGATAGAAGACGAGATTGCACACGGGCACTATGAAGGATATTGCAAGACGAGTAAGCACTTTTCTTCATGATCATCTGCCCTCGTCGCTGCGATCAGCAATCTTATCGGGCCGTATGGTACCCGGATTTCGCCCCGCTTTGTCGGCGCACAATTTCCATCTGTGCCCTCGAGGCGATATCTCTTGATCGCTTCCGATAATCATGCTCGTGCCGTGTTGATCCGCTTGACTGGCGCTCTCACGCACCCTGCTCACTGATCTGATCTCTTGATATTTACAATGAGGCGTCAGGCCGAACAGAACTATGTTCGAGCTGGTTGTCCTCGTGCGCTGCGTATACGCGCGGTACAGACGTCAATGATTTCCTTCTTTCCTTGTCCTTGCTACCCTATGTGATATGCTGACGCCACCTTACTTCCAAGCACTCTGGCCGTTGTTCCATTATCTGCTCTGGCAGGATGTTGCCACAGAATATGCGTCGGCGGACGCACACTGGGCACATTACGAACAGGTAAGTCCTTGCCGCCCCATGGTTGACTGGATTTTCATCTCGGCACGATAGGCAAATCAAGTCTTCGCAGAGCGTATTGCCTCCATACTTAAACCGGGTGATCTTGTTTGGGTGCATGACTACCACCTTCTTCTCGTGCCGAAATTATTACGGGGTGCAGGTGAAAAGGGGACCGACGCGTGAGTCTGCTTCCGTGTCTCTGTAAACATTTCCTGATAATGCATCTCTCCTCCACAGAATCATCGGCCTCTTTGTTCACACACCGTTCCCAAGTTCAGAGGTGTTTAGATGTCTGCCGCGTGAGTTAGAGCCCCAACATATCTATCCTTGTAAGACCTCATGAACGAGTTAGGTCGCAAGGAGATCCTTGATGGAATGCTCTCCGCCAACCTCGTTTGTTTCCAAACGTACTCATACTCTCGCCACTTTACATCCACCTGTGTCCGCGTCTGCGGATACGAGACGACTACGCGCACTGTACCTGGACCCACACCGGCAACCACATCCTCCTCTCTCGGCACTAGTTCACATCAGACCAACTCTATCGAAAATAAGGCTATAGGTATCGATGTACAGGGGCATATTGTGGCTGTCTCTCACTGTCCAGTCGGCATTGATGCTGAACGCGTAGCGAGGGACACGCTACGACCTGGTGTCCTGCCCAAGTTGGAGGCTCTACGGGTGTTATATGCGGATAAGAAGAT
>JBBPMD010000037.1:0-74097 GCA_038090095.1 Zangia roseola
AGGAATTCTGAAGATATGAGCAAAAAGTATCCCGACTTGGTCGAACAACTGCCCCATGTGAATATATTTCCTTTCGGTCATGTTCTCGTCCATTCTTTCTGACATTAGTGTAGTGTATCAAATCGGGGACAAAGACGTTTGTTCTTGATGCGGAAGCTGTCGCTATCGACAAGACATCAGGGAAACTTATGCCATTCCAGGAACTCAGCAAGCGCAAACGAAAAGACGTCAAAGTCGAGGATATCCAAGTTCGAGTTTGCCTCTTTGCCTTTGATCTCCTGTATTTGAATGGAGAGGTATGCCTAAGACGGTATCATCCAACCGAACGAGAAGCTAATGGTAGCGCCGAAGTCCTTGCTGCAAAAACCACTGATCGAGCGTAGGGAATTGTTGCAACAGCATTTCCAAGTTGTTCCAGGGGAGTTCGGCTTTGCCAAGTCGTCGGACGGCGAAACCACCGAGGAAATTCAGGCCTTCCTCGAAGAGAGCGTCAAAGATGGTTGCGAAGGGCTCATGGTGAAGATGTTGGAGAGCGACGAAAGCCATTACGAGCCCAGTCGGCGTAGCGTGAACTGGCTGAAGGTAAACATAATCAACTCAAGTTCTAGGTCTCGCAGATTCATTGTTCTACACAGCTCAAGAAAGACTACCTTGCTGGTGTTGGTGACTCACTCGACCTTGTTGTGGTCGGCGGGTACTACGGCAAAGGCAAACGCACGAATGTTTATGGTGCATTTTTGCTGGCGTGCTTTGACGCGGATTCCGAAGAGTATCAGACTATCTGCAAAATCGGGACCGGATTCAGTGAGGAGATGTTGCAGACTCACTGGGATACACTTCGACCACTGGAGATGGAGAAGCCTCGCGGCGACATCAAGGTTGGCGGTGCCAAACCTGACGTATGGTTTGAACCCAAGGTGGTTTGGGAAGTTCTTACGGCTGATCTGAGTCTGAGCCCAATATACACCGCTGCACAAGGACTGGTACGTCTAACTCATGTGATGACAGTCGCTAATCTCAAGAGAGAATGATTTTCCAGGCAGATGAACGGGGCATTTCACTACGTTTTCCTCGATTCATTAGAGTGAGAGACGATAAGTCAGCCGACGATGCAACTGGTCCGGAACAGGTGATAATCCTCATACTTGACGTGATACCTCCACTGAGCCACGGACTAGATTGGGGAAATGTATGAACGTCAAGCACTCGCTCAACGGAAAGGCAAACATGACGGTGGTGATGGAGATGATGGATTTTGGTGATATCCTATACTGAGAACACTTATGTGTTATACTACTTGGCAATGCCTAAATATTTCTTGGGTCAATCGGAGGGGAAAAGGAAGAAAGCAAGTCAGAGCATACCGGAGTTCATTTTGCATCGGACTTGCCAAGCTCTTGAATAGCTTGTGTGACCGAGCCATCCGGTTCAGCACCCGACAGGCCATATTTCCTTTCACGGCCGCCGTAGTACCAGTAGTTGACAAATCGTGCACCTTGGACAGACTGGGCTATCGCATTGGTTGTGTGACAGACGAACAGCAAGTAATTGCGAGGCTGCACTTGCCACGCTGCAATGAGAGTCAGTGACGGTTTCATGTGAGTGAGTGACAGAATATTGACCAAAACGCGTGAAGACCACCCTTGGGAAGTGGAGTCAGTCTCAAGTACAGTGCGACGCAACGGGACGGACGAGTAACACGCAAGGGTTGCAGTCATGGTGCCGGATATGACTTCTTCATCCTTGTTCAGGTCAGCGATGGCAGCCAAGGGGAGACCAAAGTTAGCAGCCTGGAAGAAAGGTCTATTGGACGATCAGTGGAGTGACACGGGACTGACTGGACCCCAGAAATGGGTGCCTGGAAGAAGAAGAAGAAGTGAGAAAGGTGAGGTGTAGGGAATGAATGGACTGACTGAAGAAATATTGGCGGGCTGCTGGGGACCTGATCCAAGTGAAGAAGGTGGAAGCCATGACAAGAATGAGAATAAACGATGAGAACAAGATGATTTTATTAGCTGTCACGTGACCATACATCCAGTCTGCTCAGAGAGATCTGCTCAATGATCACTAGCATGGTATGATTTTGTTGGCGATGGTCTTGATGCTGGTCGTACTGCAAACGGACTGTCAGTACATACTAGCAGTCCCGGGCGTCTTCTTGTCTCCGAGAATGGCAAGAGGTCTCGTACACGTTGTGTTGTGTGGGCACAAGTTAAGGTGACCTGCCACCAGCCATGTTCCTGCAGGCAGGCAGTTCTTTATCGCCGGGCTGATCTTCGCCCTTTCCTCCTCCTCCTCCCCTCCCCATCTTGATGCATAACTCATTCGCCCCAAGTCACAACTCCAGTGCTTATCCTTACTACGGCCAGCCTTACCATACCTATATCCCTCCAGGGTACACCCAACAAGCTCCACGCCAATCTTTCCCTGTTCCACAACCCCCTCGCAGCAGTCCATCTCACAGCACGCCACCCGACCCGTGGCCCAGGGAAAAGGTTGCGTTCCCGCAGCCCATTTCCCAACGCCAATCTCCACCCAAGGAGACCCCCTTCATACCCCCCAATCCAGATGCACATGATGCAAGCCACACCCCCAAACCCCGCCTTCAGCGTGCGGCCACAGCCCGTCCGAAGCCCGTCTCAGAGAAGCCACCCCTCAAACCTGCACTGAAGAAGGGTGGCATCAGGCGTTCAGACTCTGTCTCCGCCGTCCCCCTCGAGAGGACAAGGACCAGCTCGAGTGCTCGCCAGCGGTTGGCACCAACCACTCGCACGCGTACAAACTCCAACCCCTCTTTTTTGCCCGGTACTTTTTTTTTCCCTCGGCTAACCCTCGAGCTTCTCTGACTGCCGCACCCCTTCCATGCCGTCACCCCCTTAGACCACATGTTTGTCTCGTTTCACGGCACCAATGAGCTTCGTCTGGGGAACGTAGCATATCAGGATACCCTTGACGAAATCAAGGAATACATCATGCCAATGTGGCCCCACGGTGTATCGAGCCAAATGATGTCCCCCCTCACTTGGCGTGTCACATTCTCCAGAAACCCCTGGAGTGCGGCGGGTCCCGATGCTGTCATGTGAGTAGTGCTATGTAGTCTTTCGTCGCAATACCCACCCCCTCACAGTGTGAAGCGAATGATCTCAGAGTTGTTTGCCTGTCTCAGTCGTCGTGTTCGTTTTCTCCCTCTTAGCGCAAAGCAGTTGCCTAAACACGCACTTGTAACTAGGGTTATCAATACCTGACTTCGTTGTACGCTGGTCATACGGTGAGGTTTTTCATCTATCATCATCATCTGACTGACGCGTGCCGTGGTTCAGTACCCCCAGCTTATATTTAGAGACATGTCAGAGGACACAGACTCTGACTTCTTCGTAGCTTACATGTCCAGATCGGGCCATAAAATGACCCTTGTACGTCCCCCACGCCGCGTTGGCGAACAACTTGGTCCTCGCCTGCGTGCCGCTTGGCCGTTCAAGATAGCCGCACAGAGCGCGAGTGAAGGGGAGATCTACTGTATCGAACTCAAGCGCAACGCTTTTGGAGGTTCGTGCTTTTTCATAATTGTCTCTTGGATTTCTGATCACTTCATTAACAGCCCCGGAGCTCGATAAAGACGTCTTTACTTCTCATGCACTACAGGAAATAAGCTCGCTTGGTTACAAACTTGAGGCAACAGTTTCCCTTCCTGGGCCAGGGTTTTTGGGATTCGGTGGGAAGAAAGAGATGTGGGTTTTCCGCGGCACGCGGACGCGCCACAGACCAGATTCACGGAGCGCTGCGTCCGGACGTACATGAGAGTCGAGACACCTCAAATATGGAACTTTGGAGCTTGGAAAGCTTCCTTTGGATGGAGGCAGCAAGTCTGCATTACACTGGTACAAAGGATCAGATCGCTATGGGCCTTACTAGTACATCTAGGAGTGTGTACGATAGGGTACCAGCCTCTATCAATCTGCTAAACCAGTCGCTTCTTCCGCTCCAAGCACTGCTCTCATGTTGAAAACACCGCCGGTGAACGAACTCATCGCAGAGCCGTAAAAATATGACGCGCGTGCGAGTGTCGCCTGCTCCACGAGACCTATGATATCCGAGAACAAGATACCCCAACCAAACTCGCGTCGATCCTCAATGGTGACAAGATCTCGGAACATGATCGCTCCGTTCTTGGAGAAATAGGCCAACTTTTCTGGATCACTCTCGTCTGTCGCAATAAAAAACCTAGAGCCGCATGGTTACGAAGGGGGTGAACGTGCGCGAGCGATGACTCACTTGTCGCCCTCTTTTGGTGGTTCGCGTCGGGGTATTGACGTGTCAGGGGTAATGTCTGGGATGGAATACCCAGCATGGCGGTGTTCAGATTGAAGTAACTTCCGGCCTTCATCGAGGTGCTGTTTGACCCGCTCGAGATGACCTTCGTGCGTGTTTCCCCAGGCCCAACCAGCTGTAACGACTACAAAATGACGAGTCAACGAATGACTTTGAATCCTGTACCGTCCTCCTACTTACAGTCCCCTCGACGGACGTGGGAGGCCATCCATTGCCGTCCGTTGTTCATCGCAGAGATACGCAAGTCCAACTTCCTGGCAAGTTCGTATACCCTGTCGAGAGGGATGACATGGTGCAATACCAAGTCCTGGAACGACTTTTGCATTGACTGAGTGGTAAAGCGCATTTGGCCCTGAAAAGGTTAAGATCGTTTAGCTTCCACTGGCAGAAAGACAGGTATCCGGATACGCACAGTTTTCCGGTAAAGGTGCGTCTCGCCTGCAAGCACAACAACGTCGGCATCTATGTGACCGTAGTCTTCGACGAAACCGCGGATGCTGGCCCTGTGAGCTACTTGTCTTTGGGGTACGACAACATGCTTGACAAAGTCCATTCCCCCGCTTCGCCGTGCAGGTCAGAACTAACAGTCGGGAGGAACGAGCTCGAACACTCACGCTCCCTGAAAGGTGTACAGGACCTCCCAGCCATACTGATTCAAGACACCTTCTATGAACTCGTCGCTCTCCAAACTCGGGAAGGAAGAGCCAACGGCCTTGGGCATTTGAATGGCCAAGTCCCCAACAGCCCTCCGTGCATCGTCCCACTCGACTACATTCTTGTCGAGGAGCAGGCTTTTCAGGAGCCGAGAAACGTCGTCGTTGCGCTCTTCCCATTGGCTTGTCTGGACGATGTTCACATCTCCAGCTACCCAGCCACCCCGCTCCTTGACGAAGTCGGGTATCTCATCGACGCGCGTGACTCCATCAGGGTCGTACCAGGAATTCTCGACCACAAAAAGAGTCGGCTGTCCGAGCGGACGGTCAGCATGTGATGCGAATGGATCTGGGGAGTGGTGGAATGCACTGCGGTTCCAGTATCCACTCGTCGTCTCAACTGTCGAGGGTAGCCCGGCGTATTGGAGATATTCCGCAGTGGTGACGACTGGTTGGAACTCCCGCAATCGCGTGATATTGATCATCGTTGAGATAGGTATCTGCCAGCCCATTTGTTGTTCGATCGGAAGGTTGCGCCAGATATCCCAGCCTACTGCGTCCCCTTTGTTCATCATCGGAGCTTCGTCTGCACAGACCGAACTGGAGGGTATAAGACGTTATCGGAAGACTAAGGAGTAACTCACATGTCATATGCACACGAGCGAGCATACACGAAGGAGGGAAGGATCAAGGTGCGATTCAAAAGCCTAGCTTGAAGCACAGAAGCTTCTATGATATAGCGAACCTAGAGGTGTTGTAAGCACGGGAAGAAAGTGATATGCGCAAGAGAACTTGCATTATTCCATCCCAACCCAAGGCTCCAGTCCCGTGTATAGAAGCCTTTGGTCCGCGAAACCATTGCCCTTAGCTCCTCGGCGGACAAGTGCTCCTTGGTTAAATATGCGTAGCCTGAATTATCCAGGACGAGTTCTGTCGTTGTCGTAGTAGAATTAACTGGAACTATCAAATCCTCCTGGGATGTCTCGGGGGAGACGCTATTAATATCTGGCCGCTTAGACGCGACGACAGCTTGAAGATCAAAGGTACGAGCAGCGCCAACGACGATGACCGCGGCGAAAATGAACAGAATGATAAGTATATTACCCCTTCGTGTAAGGGTATATTTGATTGGTGCAAGGTTGCTCCCATCTGGTGACGGCAGCAACGGGGCATAACGAGCGTTGGTGGTCGGCCACATGGTGGTAACAAGTAGTGAAGTAGAAAAGAAGACACAGCCCGCCGGGAGCAAGGAGCTTGGGGGAACGAAAAGCGTGCCGTGGTCGTTGTCCTATTATTATCTGGGACCGAAACGTCAATAACTTCTCAAGTGTCACAACGGCGCCCAATTCCAAAACAATATTCCGAAATTCTTGTCTATGCCCGACCAAACACAATTCATACGCAATGTGGGCGGCGATACTTGGACTTAGATGGCAAGACATCAAAGGGCTTTTGAACCACGTATTCCATAATCTGCGTCGCCCATTTCCAAGATTATGGAATTACGTAATCACGGTAGTTATGGGGACTTGAATCTTTCTCTATGTCATCTTGACCACCCGAGAGCCGTCAGCAACACCAGCGAGGCGTTTAGCATCTACGCGCCCGTCTTCCCCCTTTCGCCGAAGTAGCTCGTCCCACCAACCAAACAGAAAGTCCCGGGCAATGAGCTTGAACCACGGTGTGAAGGAGTTGGCTGTATCGGGATCATCGGTCGGTAACAGCTTTGAGAACCGGTAAATCAAATGGCCAACGCACAAGGGTTGTCAAACATGCTTTGTAGTTCCGCCTTGTCGACCCACTTGTGATTGCGGATCTCGTTCTCGTTTGGAGTGACAGTGACATCTGATGTTATGAACAAGATGTAATCAACTGCACCAGGACGTTGTCAACAAGGCGTTTTCACAAGGCGCCGGACGCTTCTCACCTTCGTGTTCACCCCACATTCCATTTGATGGTGCAAGGTAGTGGATCCGAGCAAGGTACTGGAATTGTTGGATGGGAGTCTGATCGCGAGGGATGCCGAGTTCGTGTTCCAGCTTCCTTGATGCAGCGACGCGAACACCATGTTGGTCCCGTTCAATCTTCTCCTCCTCAAAATCATCCAGTGGATGAGAGCAGCAGGTGTTTGTCCACATGTCAGGGAACGTGATCTTCTCGCTCGCGCGTTGTTGAAGGAGGAGCTTTCCATCTGACGGCCGGAAGACAAACGCAGAGAAGGCGCGATGGAGCAAGCCTTTGTTGATGTTCTCCATCAGATGACCTGGGTTGAAGAGTCATGCTGTGTTAGCGGTGAATGATGGTTTGGCTTACATGTCTTCTTGTCGGCAGCGCCGATGGCGTTGTCTTGTTCGTCGACTAGGATGCATCGCTCATCCATGAGACGCGATTGCACTGGGTCATAGTTCTTGAGATCAATGTTGGCGAGTGCAGCGCGAGCAGCGGCGATCGCAGGGGAAGACATTGTTCTCTGGTCGGACGAAAATCCGAGACGCTGGGCCTTTAAAGCACCAACCGCTCTTTTGATCGTACCCCGCATCATCCCCCGTTGTGGAAAGTGGAGCCACCTTCCCTTTTCGGTTGCACGCTAACTACACGGTATCTAGGAATTATGATACCGTTATTAAACTTGATCCGGAAACTGGTCACTAGTACAACTCCGAATTAGCGGATTGAACGTTCTGAACGTTACACAGCACACTTCTCCGGTAATTATTAGCGCGACTCATTTGTCGGACACCCAGACAAGACATGTTATAAAAATATCGCTCGATAAGTTTGATGCGGACAAAAAGCGCAAGCGGCCCAACTTCACAAGAGGTTAGATCCTACGTAAATCGGATGTCAATCCGTCCGTATGGTTCCTCTTGATTCACCCGTAGGAGGTCCTTGGTCGCAAGAACTACAAAACACATGGTTCCAGTGAATCAATTATGGCAAATAAGATGAGGAACGCCCACCAAGACAATGGTACAGCGCGGCGGCCGCGACTCGTGCAGTGCTGGTTGCCCTCGGAACAACATCATCGAACGCGAGATACTGGAAAGTACTCGGAAGGGACCTATATTGCATTTTTGCATACCTAAGACACAGTCAGGTCACACATCATATGGCTATGTGCATTTTCAACGAACTCGAGAAAATTGTGCGAGTTCTTTTCGAGAGCGACATGATTGGCCACGCACTGCTGCGACTCGCCAATGTCGTTGTCTCCAGGAACTGTGGGCAGACTTCGGTGAGCACAGGCGAGATTATAAATTCAATGCATGGTTCACCATCAAACACAAAATCATCATCGCTCTGGACCACGCGTGAAATCACTGCCGGCGACCCTACACCGGTCTGGAGGTTACCGGGAAGGCTCGGTAGAGAACTATCCCTTCGGCTAGCGGAACTTCCCCGAAGCCGGGCGTCTGCTAGCTCAACGCTCATCCGATCATCATTGGATAGTTGCACTTCTCCTACGCGGGCAGAGATGAAGGAACTATCCCCCGCCATATCCCACGGAAAGAGGGCACTGCGTTGCGAATGAAAGGTATCCGACGGTACGTCAACCCCTAAATGATCGCCAAAAGTGGGCGGCGGTTGAGAGGTACGACGAGCTTGACCGGGCTCCTGCAGAAACGAGGTCAAAACATATCATTAGAAACACGACAAGGCAACCTCTGATGAGCGCAGATGTTTTGTATTGGAAGTGTATTCATCGGCATCTCCCCAATTTGCTGGACGAAACAAAATTAGTATCAGAATACCAGGTTGGTTCCGAATACGTCGGACCTTCTACGTCATAGTTAAAGTCAGCCATTCCACCGCCGTCTATCAGTGCGAGAGCCTCCCGATTTGCGTGCCAATCTCCAGTGGACAACACTTCTGCATCTTCTGGACGTGATTTTGTTGGAGTGACAGATATTTTCCGACGCTTCTTGGTGGGAGCGCGATCTTCTAAACAGTCAGGCAACGTATTTGCACATCCGCGAGATATGCATTACCCAAATGGTATGGTCTCACGAAGAGACCGCACCGGGCCTCAACATGCGCCTTAAAGTGATCAACCCAGAAGTCAGCTAGTTCTTGAGCATATACTACAGAAGTTCAGCTTCGCGTTGTAACCTGCTTTCAATGGCTTACCGCTATCAGGGGCGTCCCAAAGTAAACTGCGAATCTGGTCAGCTTGTGCTTTTTCGAATCTCTTGATCTCCAATTCGCATCGGATGACGTTCTGCTTGTCCAGATAATACATGCGAGTAGCCTTCATACAAACGAGGTTTGTAAAACAGGCGAGTTGACTCATTGGTACTCACCTTCAGTTCCTCGTCTGTAAGCTCTGTCCTGACGTCCAGCATGAGTCTCGCACGTTTGTTCTTCCTTGGCACGGCACGAGTATTCTCTGGGTGGGCTGGGTCATCTACGCACGCATCTTGCACACCGTGCTGGCCAGGCGGAGAATGTGGACCGTGTGAGACAGCTCGAAAGTCGGTTGACATTGTCGTGCCGATGAGCGAAGGTGAAGGTTGAGGTTCAGCTGCGCTTTCGGTGGGTTTCTGACTTTGGATACGAACCATACAACACCTGTACCTGTCTCAATATACATATCTTGGACCACTGGAACATGTGGTCGAGGACTCTGTGCAACGTGGATGGGGTCGCTAAATGTTGCTACCCCACCATCCAACTCTCCGGTGTCGAAGTGCATATCAAACGGTTCGTGAGGTTGCGTAACGTTCCTTTGCGGTGTCAGTCCCAGTCATCGAGAATGAAGAAAAAGTTACGCTGCAGCGATTTCATCAATCAGGTTGGCCCCCCATCCTTCTCCTAGCTCTCTGACGAGATCATCCCCAACGCCTTCGCCGATATCTAGACCGTCAAATGTATCGTCAAACGCAAAACCTCCGGCCTGGGAAGACGAATGGATTGTCGCTCCGCTTCCTCCAAAAGATGCATCAAATGAGCCGGCAAGTAAAAAGTCGTGGTTCTCGGGGAGTGTGTAGGCGGTTGCACGGAGAACTTCCGAATTTGAAGTTTTAGCCTTTCCTTTCGTTTTTCCCGCTGTGGGGTGATAATCGTCGTCCGCCCCATCTTCGATGCCATCGCTGCCTGTTATTACAAATGATGTTAGGGACGCGGGCGACGCGTCTGATTTACAAGACCGACCTTCAGGGTTCAGGTACTCGTCCCAATTCTGAAGAGAGTTGCTACGATTTGTGTTCATAAAACCTGAAGTTGGCACCTACCGTAACCATAGCATCGAATTCCAAGGAGAATGTGGCCCTTGGATCGGCTCGTAGGGTCACCGCGGATGATCTAAGGGAAGAGATGAGATCGCAAGCCGATATACGCGCAGAGAGCCAAGTCAAACTTTACGCTGGGCTGCGCCATTTGAAGCTGGCCCTCTGAAGACGTCATGAACCGAAATTCGTGTTCGACTCGTTTGAGAGAGTTGAAGCATGTAGTGACATCCGACATGAAAATATCTTGTTTCACTGACAGATTTTTAGTTCGAGCTGCGGTCACTCTGCATATCTTACCTCTGTAAACGCTGGAAATACGAGGAGAGTGAGGGTGGGCAACAGGGGGTAGCCAGCGACGGTTACCCACCGGGCAGCACCAACCAATAAATTGGAGGAGAGGCGGAGAGCGAGCGGTTCCGACGGGGTGGCGATCAGTCGACATAGCTGGGAGATGTCAGCAGTCATGACGGAGCGCTTAGACAACTTTTTGAACGCGGATTTGGATCCGAGCGTAGCAGCAAGCCTGCGCATGGAAGCATGAGTACTGCCCAAGCCGGGTGGTGGATGGAATGCTACCAGAGAAGACCAAACCCGCTGTCTCTCTTTGACAGGAGGTCCGGAGAGAAAAACATGGCGACTGGGGCGAAACCAGCATCAAGATACACCGGGTTTATAAGGCGTCGGGATCGTCAGGGAGGGAAGTAATCGGGAAGCCATGATAACGAGCGACGCTTAATTGGAAGTAGAAGTTCGGTCGGTATATCCAAATACTGCTAGCCTCATACCGTTATCCATCGTCCCCCGTCCGATTCGGACCCAACCAATCTCGCAAACAGCTCGTCACGATTCCCCACCCAGTGGAACTTGTCCTCCCGTTCCTCGCCCTCCGTCGACCCCTCGGGTAACCATGTCACAGAAATGCCTTTCATAAGGCCAGATCTCCTCACTCCGCATAGTCGCTCGCGAGGAATCACCAGCTTGGCCTGAGTCCTCGTCAGCGTGGTAAAGAACAGCGTGGAGGACGTCAACGTAATCAGTCCCGGCGAAGAAGCATACTGTGCCAAGAACGCTAATAAAGACATGAACAACAGGCATAATGCACGAATAAATGCGACGCACTGGTTGCACCCCTGGCGTCTAGCCGGCACACTGAAGAGGCTTCCACATCGACTTGATTTTGAGTGTTCTGAAATACAGCTGAGCCAGCGTCGAAACAGAATGTCCGTGCAATCTACGTACACGGGCTGACAAGATTCGCCTGCTTTCCTCTACAAATGCCTTACCCTGGACAACCCGTTCACTCCACTTCTTCCAGTTTACGCCATTGTCCTCGGACGACTGTCTATAGAGTGTGCGGCTGTCATCGAACACGCTGGCAGAGGCGTCAGACATGTGGCGTGACTGGTTCCTAAGCGAAGTAACGTCCACGTCTTGCCCTGTTGCAATTCGCTTGGTGATCAATTCCATCGCATAATCAGTATCAGTCGGTGCATCTGCAAACAGTAAAGATGCGCTACAAAATAGAAATGAGCCCACCAATGCGACAGTGAAATTAATTGCACTTGCCGTATTCTATCTTCCCGCGGAAGAGCTACGACGACAGGTGTAACATGCCAAAATAGCATGCCCCCAATCCAATAAACGAATTTTGCAATCATTTGCGCTGGGGTGACAAGAGTCCCAATCCCAACGATAATCAGCAACTTGCCAGGCAATGAGCGCATGACACTCGGATCAAGTTAACGCCAACTTACAAGCAAATAACGGTAGGACACGTTTTCTCGACGCCAAGTAAAGATGCTGCACACCATTCAGGTCGAGAACGGTCCGGTTTACGTTAAACCTTACTTTTTAATCCTCTCGTGAAGATCTGCCAGTTCATTCAGCAACTGTAACACACCACGCTTCAAGTTTTCTTCCTCGTCAGTTTCGTCAGAGCGATCAGATGTAACTGCAAAGCCATTCATGCACCATTCTAGAATCTTGTTCGGCTTCGTTTGCTCACCTTTCTCCCCCGATTTGTATAACTTGAAGAGCTTCCATATGTCGATGGGCCCGAGTGTCGTAACGGCGAGGCGTTGTTGAAGTGCCTCACCAAATTTGACTGCTTGCGCGGTTTCTTCGCGTCGCTTCTGTAGTTCCTTCAGGGTGGGGTAGGTTGTTAAACGGCGTCGGAGAAGACCAAACAACATCCGGAATATGAGAGCAGGGAGAAGCAAGTCGTGGAACCACAGAAACCAGAATATCTAGAGGTACATAAGAAAAGGAGCGGGGCTGCCTTGAAACCAAGCACTTACGATGCAATGCCTCAAACTACGTCGATAATCTGTCCACAAAGTGAGTCGTGCTAGGTCCAGTAGGAATGCCTGATACAATGGAAACGTTGCCAAGTAGAGTCTTTGAGTTGTCAACGTCAACCGTTTGAGGGTGAACGCAGGTGTAGCGCTTGTCGCTGGCGGTAGATGTGGCAAAACATAATTCTGTTGGATTGAGACGAAGAAAGAGGTGAAGCTGCGCGATTACCCACATACGCAATGTGTTCTGAAAGTGAATGATTAGGCGGAAGACGAGGCTGCGGAGCGGGAGTGCTTTGCTCTGTTGCGGTGCCGGGACCATCTACTACAATGCGGGACTCCGCGCCAGTTGTGCTGGGGTAAAGCCTGACTTCTCTGACATACTAAGGGAGGTTTGTAGGAGTGCTGTGACATTCGAAGTGGAACGCACTGCGGAGAATAAAGACAGGAACCTTTCGACTTCCTCGTCATCATAAAGTTGACGCAGTTGCGATTCAGATAATTCTGGAGGATCTTTGTCCCGAGGTCGAGGATCTTGTGTGAGCTCGGACATGGTTAGGTGTAGGCTTAGGCTTTGCGGCCATCGTGGGCCGCCGTGCTGGCGTGGTGACCGTCCACAGTCGTGGCGGTGTGAGAGACGCTCAGATCATGTGACTGACGCGCTACAACTTCCTCGCAGCAACAACCACACGCAAGATCGCAAGTACGCTGTAAATATGGCGAATACTGGCGCGAAAGAAAGTGGAATATGTATCTGGATGGCCTCAGTACGAGAATCTATGGCCAAAGACCCATGTCGTCAGATATTCGAAGATCAAGTTCAGTCCTATGGATTCGCCTTCCTCGATGATTATCTTGAGAGTATCCTCTCCGGTCCACGGCAAGGGTGCGTTCTCGATCATTGACTTTTTGGAATCCTCGTTGAGGACGAAGTCCTGTAGCCCCATAATTGACCTTGTGAAGACGCCCGCTCGCAAGAAGAATATGTCCCGCAGGACCAGAGCAGCTGCTGCAGCTACTGCGGTGGTGAAGAATACCACGTTGCTCTCGTTAGATGTAGGTTTAATCTCATGCGCGCGAACACCTTTTCACCACATTACTAGTCTGAAAATGCCACGAGAGACGCCGTACCCATCAACAGCTTTCACAAAGCTCTACTTCAGGCCAAGGACAGATCTGTTCAGTCTGCCCAGGTTGCACACAACCCGCAACACTCACCCGCTCACTCGCCTTCTGCCCCAAATGCTTCACAAGAGAAGACTCACGGTCGAACCGGGTCTGTTCAACTTGCAGACTTTTCTGAAGTTGCCGCTGCCGACTCACAGACCGACATGATGTCCCCCCAGCAGCACTACGGAGATCTACCAAGTAAATCCGAAATGCCTCGCCAAGCCTCCAAGCGCGGCACTGAACTATCTGTCATTGCAGAAGGAGATGAGTCCCATGAACGAGGCACCGCCAACGTCTTGCGTTTGTCTATCCTTGATTTCAACCAAGGGGAATCATCACACGCCATACCTCCATTTCTCCGCGCAGCGAAGCAAGGCCCCGCAATCGAAGAGGATCCCAAAGCTATTGAAACTGATCACCGGTCCCCAGCGGTTCCTTCACTAGGCACACCATCTTCTGACGACGTCTATCACTCCATCACTCTTGATTCTTTGCAAGAAGTCCAATCGTCAGAGGCAGGCAACCGTACGGAGCCGCTACCCCCTCGGAACGAAATCAATTCCTCAGGAAACCGCCAGAGGAACGCATTCACTGCCCCTCTACCAGTTCCTGCATCCAACTTAGCTCAAATACCGGATACAATCTATGTCCCATTAAATGATTCGTCACCAAGGACGCTAGCTCATAGGAATGGTGCTGCAGGATTCCCGACCCTCCCTGCGCCGTCTCCGTTGCGTAAATCCTTACGTGTTACACAAGAAGCGCTAGCCAATTCCGCACTCCCGACCATAGCGCCTGCTCCAGTGCCACTTGGGAAGCGGACCTCCTGGTTGATGAAGGCACGCGAAGCTAAAGCGATGGAGGTAACGACTTCACTTCCTATTACCATTACAGCTCCCGTTTCTGCAACGTTCCCTCGAGTATCGACCGCAGTCAAGCGGAAGAGTGGGGAGATGATCGGTGAACTCCATCCCGGTCTTGACTGGGATAAGGACCAGCGTAAAGCAAAGATCGCCAAGTCCATTGAGTGTGGCATCGTGTCACCTATCTCCGAGGAGACTGAGAACACCGATCAACGTGACTTCACTCTCGCACAAGGCGAACCAGTTACCCGTTCCCCGGTTGTTGTGGCCATGCCAGTGGACAACTCAGAATCCCATAGAATGGACGTTGACCAACAATTTACCCACCTGGATTCGGCAGAAGAAGGGTTTATCGACTTATTCAAGCGTACCGTCGAAGGACTTGGGGCGCGTACCGGCAAAAGCTCGGGTAAGTCACTCGGCGGCGCTGCAGCGGTTGCACTTGCCGAGGCCCGAGCAGCCGCCGAAGCAAAGGTGGCTGAGCGGAACAAGGTTAGCCACTCAGACGAGCCTCGCGATGATAGCCAACTCCACCAGGAGTTCCAGAAGACTGGAGAACGCCCAGATGGCCAAGCGCCGTTTACCGCCCCTCCTCGAACTGTAGGGGGTGATCATCGACTTAGTATCTCGGATCTGGCTCCGGACACTACACGTCGCGAAGAACCCGAAGTCTCGATAAGGATGGCGCAAGTAATGGATTCGATTCCTAGCATCAACAATGGTGACCAAAGCATGTCCACTACGCCACCTGCGTCGCCACCGTTCAAGGGTGGTTCAGGTTTTGTCAAGCCTATGGGCCCAGTGTTCAACAAGCCACCACCACAGCCTGTATTCATGCCTCCGGCTTCAAAGCAATCCACGACCGTTTCCACACAGTCCAAGGAGTTTCCACTCCGTCTCCCTCCAGGAAAATTTATGCTACCTGCTGCTGTGTCCTTGGGCATTCCTGCTCGACTCACTCCCACCTCCGACGACCCTTCGCTTGCTCGACGAACCTCGCAAACATCTGGGCAGCCCTTACAATCCAGCACTTTATCCGATCCGATATTTGACAAGCGTAATGGAGCTCTTACTCCTTCTACCCAAGACACACATTGCATCGACTCCCAACCGAGTGAGGAGCAGTCCGCAGCCGTCGCTGATGTTGATGTTGATGTTGATGTTGATGATGACGACGACGACGACGATAGCTGGCCGCTCGAAGAGAAACTTGCGGCTGTGGAACCAGGTTGGAGGCCATTTGACTTCAGCAATGTGGATAAGGAGGATACGTGGAGTTCGCTTCCAACCGAAAGCCAAGGGACCACTAGAAATCTTACAGCAGAAAGGAAAGGCAACACTGTGCCGTCGCCGATGGACACAGACGCTGAAGCTGTACCGAACAACGGAGGATTGGAACGAGAGCATCAGGCCGCCGAGACTTCCGACGTCGAAGTGGAAACCAGTGAGGCCGAAGAAGCCGATGGAGCTGGAACAGGCGACCGTAGTCGTGCGGAGGTGTGCAACTGTTCTCTGCGGTGGTCTCCACTTGACATTTAATTTCTATCAAAGTCTATCCCTAGGGTCAGAAGCCAAACATCACTAGCTTCCACTGCCTCTTCGTCTCAATCCCAGGCTGGCTTCTTTAGTCAAGCCACCAAACTTGTTAATAATATACTTGGTGGTGGGAAGAAGACTAAACCGGAGCTGAAGAGCTTGCAGTTAGCCGCCGCTGCAGCCAAAAAGGTTAGTTTCGAGTGTTGAGTGTTGTGATCCTCATCCTCATCCTCCGCCCGTAGCAACAAGAGGAAACGGACAAGAAGACGCGACGTCTCAAGGACATGGAGGCCAGACGTCAGGTCGTCATGGCAAGAAAAGCAGAAGAAGAGAGAACTCGCCTTCTCGAAGACGAGAAAAAGAGCAAGGAGGAGATTGAGAAGCGGAAGCGCGAAAGGGAGGAAAACACTGACCGGCGGCCGCTTAAGCCTCCAGCTTCCACCAAGAAAGCCGAGGACGACGCCGCGAAGAAGCGAAAACTTGCCCCAGATACGGAGAAGAAACCGGAAAGCAAGAAACTCACTTCGAAAGATAAGAGGGATCTTGTGCCCCCTACAAAACCCTCTGCGACACCCTCGACAAAACTTGTCGCTCAAAAGGGTGCCAAGGCCGCCACCGCTGCTCTCATATCGTCCACCGCGTACAACAGCACTCAGAATGCTCCGGCAGCCTCGTCGGCCAAGTCGGCCATTCCGGAGGCGAAGCCCTTCAAGGTGGTCCCTTCTGCATTGAAGGGTAAGGCCAAGGCCAAGCCTCAAGACGATGACTTGGGCGACAAGCTTCCTTCCACTATGATCCAGTCTCAAATGGCCGCCCGGGCTAAAGCACAAATGCAAGCTGCTCAACTATCGACACCTGAAGTCCCGAGCGAGTCGATCGAACTGCCAGACATTAATAGCGAGTACTCTGACTCTGAAGATGAGGACCGAGTTCGTACGTTCGATCCACCGGACTGGGCACAATCTCCGGAACTTCGCATGGCGCTTCAAATGCAGAGTACCGTGAACCCTGATGATATTTTCGGGGCAATCCGACCATTGCGAATGGACGAAATATTCCAGACAAGGCAAAGTCGATTCAGAGCACGGACAAGCTCAGCGAACTGGTCGGGGACAGACAGGTTGACTGTTGAAGAGATTCTCGAGTATGAGCGACGAATGGGGTTCCAGCAAACCCGCGCATCTTGAAGGTGATTACATTAGTAAATTATAACATGTATCAGAAGTTAGAATCACGTGATCTATTGTGTTTGTTTGTGCTTGTCGGGGGGTCGGTGCAGGCGTACGTTGGAACAATTCTATCATACATACCTAGGTCTATCATTCTAAACACTTGTGTCCATACAACGATCGTCATAGATTCGTGACTTCCCCATCCTTACTTTCCTTCTCGTTTCTTTAACTTTATTTCTCTCTACCATGACTTCTTCCTCTTCCTCGTCCCCGGAAATACAGCCTGCCCCAACTGCAGATGCCCAGGAACGCTTCACCTACAAACATGCCACTCACGACGAAGTCCTAGAGGATCTATCAAGGTCCCATTTTTTGCATTTTCCGTGTCGTGCATCTTACTTTGACGCAGCCGGTTTCTTCTAAATCTTCCCGACGAAGAGCTTTCATCGCTGGAGCGGATATGCTTTCAGGTGGAGCAAGCGTAAGCCACTTGGCTGCCCTTTCCCAGTCATCACAGGTTTATGCAAATCGATAGCCACTGGTTCTATGAAGATTTCGTTCGAGAACAAAACCCCAAGTTTCCGTCTTTACCGCTCAAGAAGTTTTCCGAGATGTTGTTCCATGCCTGCCCTCTATTGCATCAATGGAGTCACGATCACGAACAAGCGTTTACCACCTTCATGCAGTATAAAACTAGAGTCCCTGTTTGTGGTGCTATAATGCTGAACGAGACTTGGGAAAAGGTGCGTGTATCTGTATTATATTCCTCATTCCTCAACTTCCCAATTCTTCCCAGTGCATTCTTGTGAAAGGGTGGAAATCTTCATCGGGATGGGGCTTTCCCAAGGGCAAGATAAATGAGAATGAACCCCCTCACGAATGCGCCATCCGCGAAGTAAGCCCCTGTTCATTGCTATGAAAGGTTGCTCTTTTTTTATTTTATTTGTTTCAAAGGTATTGGAAGAGACAGGCTACAACTTGGCGGGACAGATCAACCCAACGAATGTAATAGGGATGTCCATAAAGGAACAGCGTATTTCTCTATTCATTGTCCCTGGAATCCCGGACGACTTTCCATTCAAAACTCGTACTCGAAAAGAGATTAGTGTAAGCGAATATAGCTTCATCAAGAATTAACATCTAATCACGTTACCAGCGAATTGAATGGTTTAAGCTAACGGATCTACCCACCTGGAAGCGTAATAGGGCTGCTCCCGGCAAGTTTTACTTGATCTCGCCATTCATTGCGTAGGTCTTGAATGTGTGTTATTATAAAAGACAATTCTGACAACGTATATCAGACCCTTGAAGGCATTTATCACAGCGAGGAAACCAAGAATGTTTGAATCCAGGAACCGCAAGTTGGTCCCCTACGTATCGTCGAGCGACAGAGGCGCACAAGAGTCGAGCTCATCTTCCGCTGACACTGGTGAACCTCAAACACCTTCACCACAATACAGTGGTGCTGTTTCAGTCCCCAATGGCCACATAATAGCAAGGCACGAGTCGGATGAAGAGAAGGATGTCCATGTCGAACCTCTGGACCCACACTTTGCCCGGCTTCTAAATTCACTCTCCATCTCTGCTTCCAAGAATGCCGATTCGAAACCATCACGTATTCCCAACGGAATCCCTCAATTGCCAAAAGACTCCTCGCCATCCAGTCGTCTACAGTCCCCGGACTGGTCCTCACGTATCCCCACCTTCAGCCAGATTCCAGTCGATTCTCCGAGTTTTCCCAAGCCTAAACATATCTCATCTCAGGATTCTCACAGTTACCAAAAGCACTCGAACCTCATGTCTTCCCATGAACCCGAGGTGGCGTCGCGAGCGGGTAGTGGTTCCAGTTGTATGTCGCCCTTTGTGGTTACAAATTCGACTTCTCCAACATCCTCTGTCACAACCGCACGGAAGTCATACATGTCTTCTCGTCGCAGTTCCAGCATCGCTGACATTTCCCCCTACCTTTCTCGACCATCCGAGGTACCCGCATCCGGAAAGAGATTAAAACAGCTAGCACTTCTCGAGTCTGTGGCGGATGAATCCTCCAAGATGACACCTACTCTCGTCAGCCGGGAGTTACCTCCCTGTCAAAATCCGGATTATCGACTTACAGGCTACCCCGGACTGTCTACCTCCGTGCCGCCACCGACATCTTATGGCTCTCAGGTCAACCTTCGAGCGTCGTACGAATCCGGCGCTTCCCTGCACCAAGCCCGGGCCGTGAACCTGACACCTTTCCACCCTTTCCACGAACCTCCCGTAGCGGAGGATCCCTTCCAAGTTAGACCTCGCTCTAGCCAGTTCAATCACCCAACCTCTACTTATCTGGGTAGTGTGCCGGGACGTGGCTTGAGGAATCAAAACCAATCACCGTCCCTTTTAGGTGGCCCAACCCATGCTCCGCCTCCAGTAAACCTTCTGGGAAAGCCTCTACAGACACCTTTTCCTCAGACTGTTGCTCCCAGCTATTCGAATACCCTCTTTCATCCACCAGCTCAACCAAATACTGCTCACGCTATTTATCCTTATGCTAGCGCATTGGAACATGCTGGAACCGGCGTGCCCCCTCACC
Organism: Zangia roseola; assembly: GCA_038090095.1. Taxonomy (NCBI): domain Eukaryota; kingdom Fungi; phylum Basidiomycota; class Agaricomycetes; order Boletales; family Boletaceae; genus Zangia; species Zangia roseola. The sequence continues at coordinate 19,821 of JBBPMD010000037.1, forward strand.
CGCCCCATACTTATCGCGACTCACATGCTATGTTATTTCCATCATCTCGGCCGACTTTCCCATCCAGTAGCGTTCAGTTACTTTCCATACTCAACGGGGATCGTGCCAGTGGGACACATACTCCTGCTTCGTGTACGGCCCCCTCTACCGGTATTTCAGCCAACACCGCCTAAACAACTTGCCGATACATTTGTTGTCAACATGAATGCACAGCATCCGCATTACTCCCGCCGATAATATGTGGCTAGGCTATCCGCTTGAATTGTCTACCTCTTCTGACTCCCCCGAGCCGCTATCTCCACGTTGATTCTTGTATTTTTCCCCGTCACCATTACTCAAGGGGCCATAAACTATGCTTTGGTTGGTTTTGCCAAGGGCCGACTGAGTATTCGAACTTTGCGAGTCTCATCGTTGATTCAGTATCATAATTTTATTTTGCTTTTTCTCCGAATCGGCACCATTCCAATTATTCAAACCTTCAGTACTAGTATCAGCGTCATGTTCTGTCACAGCCATCGCAATACCTCCACGTGTAGTTTTGTAGCCCTTCCGACGTGTCAATGCCACGCTCACGGACCTTTGAAAGTTTGATGAGTTGCGGTGATATGTTGCCGATGGCTGTGAAGGAACACAGCCACATATCGCACGATCACGACGGATGCGACGCTTTCGCTTGTTGGCATTTGCACTTGAGCTCCTCATTGTGCGGTTCAAAAAAAATGCTAAATGGCAGTGGCGTTAAAATCTTCACTGGTACGTAGCCATGTCTTGGCCGCAGCAGTGGTGATATAGTACATCACAAGCAGGCACCAGCCATCCAGAGCTAGCGGAAATTATCGCTCGGCGGTATGGGCCTGGATACAGACAGTCTACATATCCTGAATGAATTCTAGTCTCGGACTATCACTTTCAAAAGCAGAAGTGACGAAGAGCGGAATAGGGGAGACCAATGTTCGGATCACTGAAAGCGTGCGGGAGAACGACGTATACATCATCAACACGGGATGCGGATCGGTGAATACGGCGCTGATGGAGCTCTGCATCATGATACATGCCTGCAAGATAGCGAGCGCACGAAGGATCACGGCTGTGTTGCCGTTGTTTCCGTACGCCAGGCAGGACAAAAAGGACAAGAGCCGGGCCCCGATCACGGCAAAACTGGTGGCGAATATGATACAAAAGTCGGGTTGCGACCACGTCATTGTGAGCCTAATTTTACGGATTTACAGATAGCGGTGCTGATGAAACTGGTGATAGACGATGGACTTGCATGCCTCGCAAATTCAGGGCTTCTTTGATGTACCTGTGGATAAGTAAGTAAGAAGAATCGTTGGGGATTATCGGGCGCTGATCATGTGCATTGTAGTGTGAGTGCTGTGATCCGGAACGCGGTGTGTGTGTGGCTGATTTGCTCGTGGGGTAGCTTTATGCGGAGCCGTCGTCAATTCTGTATATCCGGACGCATTTTGATCTGAGCGAAATTGTGATTGTGTCGCCGGACGCCGGAGGAGCGAAGAGGTGAGGTGTAGCGATGACAAAAGAGCGTGAGCTGACACGAGACGCGACAGGGCGACGTCTATTGCTGATCGGCTCGGGGTGGACTTTGCGCTATTCCACAAGGAGCGGAAGAAGGCGAACTCGGTGTCGCGTATGGTGCTTGTGGGCCACGTCAAGGACAAGGTTGCGATACTGGTTGACGACATGGCGGATACGTGTGGGACGTTGTGCTTGGCGGCACGCCACCTGGCTGAGGGTGGTGCGTCAAAGGTGTACGCGATCGTGACGCACGGGATTCTGAGCGGGAACGCGCTGGAGAACGTTTCGACGAGTGCACTGGAGAAGTTGATTGTGACGAACACGCTTCCACAGGGAGAAAACCAGGCGCGGTGTGGCAAGATCGAGGTGATCGACATTGGGCCGGTACTCGGGGAGGTGATCAGACGGAGCCATTATGGGGAGAGCGTGTCCAAGCTGTTCCACCAAGTGCCGTATTAGCTTAGTAATAAACGACTTGATTCGCTTGCTGCAACCGTAATTGACGGTACTCCCCCTTCTTCATGTTTTCCTAGTACTCAAGGCAATGCTCCTCGTATCATGTTCAATCCCCCGAACAATGTCATACAGAGCAATGCCGTCCCAAAGAATATCCCACCAAAGGAGTCCGTCAACGTACTCGGCATACCCGCAGTCTCAATACAGGGCGGTAAACTCCAAGTTGGCGATGCTCGCTCCAGTACGTATCCGCTTTTTTCGTTTTCCCTCACTCCATATCTCTCCCAAGGCTCCCATCGCTCCTACACCCCCATCAAAACACTCGGCGACGGCTCCTTTGGCACTGTCCTCCTCTGTGATTGGCATGGGACCCTACCCCCCAATACACCTCTCTCCCCCATGCAGTGCGGCGGCGGCGCCCGTCCAGAGTGGGCGGGAAAGCGTCTCGTCGCCGTGAAGAGGATGAAAAAGAAGTGGGAAGGCGGTTGGGACGAGTGCAAGAGGCTCAAGGAGCTCGAGGTTCGGTTTCCTTCCTCTCCTCCTCCACCCTCTCATATCCCCCCAGTCTCTCCGTGCAATCCCATTTCACCCCTGTATCATACCCCTCTACGATTTCTTTCTCCTTCCGGATACCAAGGAGCTCTATTTCGTTTTCGAGAGCATGGAGGGCAATCTATATCATCTCATCAAGGCTCGAAAAGGCCGCCCTCTTGCAGGCGGCCTCGTGGCCTCAATATTCCGTCAAATTGTCTCCGGCCTCCACCACATACACGCTTCTGGTTATTTCCACAGGGATATGAAGCCAGAGAACGTCCTTGTCACAACCACTGGTCTTTTCGAATACCGTTCCTTATCCCCCATCGCTCCCCCAACCCCAGAGAAGGATGTCGTAGCAATCATCAAACTCGCCGATTTCGGACTCGCTCGAGAGACCGCAAGCTCTCCTCCGTACACCGAGTACGTTTCTACTAGATGGTACCGTGCACCCGAAGTCTTGCTCCTGAGCCGGGATTATTCTAATCCCGTGGACATGTGGGCACTCGGTACGATCATGGCGGAGCTCGTCAATCTCCGCCCGCTTTTCCCGGGCTCGGGCCAGATTGACCAAATACATCGAATCTGCGAGGTCCTTGGCGATCCAGCCGACTACGGTTCCGATGCGAGAGGTCGTGCTATTGGCGGTGGCAAGTGGAACAAAGGTCTCAAGATGGCAAAGCAATTCAACTTTGCCTTTCCCAAGGTAATATTTTTTCCCTCATCCTTGCATGCAGGCGTTCATTGTTTGTCCTCAGTGCCAACCAAAAGACATCTTCTCAATTTTCGACCGCAGCGTTCCTCGGAGGCTTGTCGAGTGCATATCTGACTTGCTCAAGTATGATCCAGACGCACGGTTGACCAGCCGGCAATGCTTAGAGCATCCATACCTCATTGAAGCGTTACCCCAGAACATGCCCCCACTGCCCCCTGCCTTGCATGTGCAAACCTTGCCCACAACGCCATCAAAGCTGTATACCAACGGCGCTCCATTTATTACACCTTCTGCATCTCCTCGGAGCGTACCACCGTCGCATTCCCACAATTCTCTCCCAAAATCCCCATACCACCCCACCTCGAGTCTCCATCCATCTCACATCCCAGATGCTGCATCTTCCCACCGCACTGCTTTCGTGCCTTCCGTCATCGCTTCCGCTACTCACACACCATCTTCTCACAAAACAACAGAATACGCCAACGACTATCGCATATATAATTTCCCTCCTCCGCACTCCACAGATATCGTCGAAGAAGCCCGTTCACACGGTTCTTCCACTTGGCCCTCAAACCATGCTCGGTCAGATTCGGACCAGATGGATGTGTCTTCTCCGTTGGTTGAAGTTCCAGAAGACAATCGTGCAATGGACGCTCAACCGTCTACGGTTCCATCCCCGATGGCTGTCAGCGCCCAGGACAGCGCCCACACATCCGGAAGCAAACTCGGCAGATTCGGATCTCTTGCGTTTAGCAAGAAGAATACAAGATGGGGTCTTGGCGTGTTCGGTCACGGTGAAAAGCCACACCAACAGTCCTTACCTCCTGTGGACGAGGTTCCGGGATCGAGCTCCACTCCCTCGCTCAAGCGTACACAGTCTACCAATTCGGATAGCCTTTCCGTCACAGACGCACCCATTCGTAAAGATGCGAAAGCTATCAAGAAGGAGGCGGAACGGCTGCAACTCGAAGCCGAGAAGCAACGTCATGCCCTTGCAAAGCAGACACAAAGGGAGCAAGCCCGTGCTGTCATGCAGAAGCGTAATCAAATGCTTATGGAGACCACTGGACGAAACGAATTGGAATGGAAGTGGACGCACAGTGCTAGCCTGCTGACCGTCAACCAGCGCCCAAATTATGACGATTTGGACAAGGGAAAGCGTTCAGCATCGGGTCCGATACGGCAAAATCAAAGCAACGGCAAGGTATCCTCACCCACGCTGAATGCTGCTTCTGGGCGATACCTCAAACCCCCAGATATGAACTTGCCTCTGAGTGATCGTTGGTCACCTAGAGACGAACGCTTAAGCAAGGTTCGTCGTAGAGACTTCGATGACGACCATTCCATGTCATCGTCGGATGTCCACAGCACGGGGAGGATGTCAGCCCTGTCGTCTACAACAGTGGATAGTGACCCGGGCCCCACACGCCTCCGGCGGCCGCCTGTTTATGGTATCAACAGAATGACGTCTGCATCTTCGCTGAGAACAAGCACGACATCTTATGATGATTTCCCCACCTCTGCACGATCATCAAATTCGATATCCTTGGACCACCAATTCAATGAGTTCAATATCCGTGCTTCCATCGATACCACCTCATCGGTCTCGGGGACGTCTTCCCCACCACCAATCAACCTTTTGTCGCTCTCCCCTTCACCCAATCCATGGCTACAGTCTCCTAATTCTCACGAATCCGCCGGTTATGTGGCCCCTCCACTTATCCAATATCCGTCCTCCTCCCATAAATCGTACGAGTGCAATGGTCAACTATATGGACATCCGCCAAACAACCTGATTGACCCGCACGCCGCGATAAATCCGATGTTCAAAGTGGTATGTGATTGTTTCCCTTCATGGTTCCCATCTGATAGCTGTGTTCCGTTCAGACGCCACTACCGGCATCCCCGAGCGACCAACTTTCGCCTCCACACTCCCTTCCACCTTTCTCACATCTCGAAGCCGTGGCAGAAGGGGAGTATCCGCCACTTTCCCCTATGTCTTTTCATTCGCCGGAGGATGAATGACATACTCTCACGCTCCTTTGAGTTCTATTTATCGCAAGCTTGTCGGGAACGTTCATTTTTATCTCATATGCTCGCGTTTGTTGCTACAATCTCCGCACCGCCCCCGGATCCGCCGCTGACCTTATCCTCCGACCTCCCAACAAACCACCGGCAAACCACTCCGTGACGCGTAGTATTGCCTCTTGGGCCCTATTTCGCTTTCCTACTTATCATACTTACTGGCATTCTAGTAGCATACTTAGTCCGATTGTAGAGCGCTGAGTTGTATTCTTACTCATTTGCAATAAACGCACCACGCAGTCAACACTGATTTCCGTAGTGTAATTTCTCATGTATATCTCTACATAAACCTGCTTGTCTAGTCCAAAAAAAATTGAACACTTCAATGTTCGTGTCCGTGCGGAGCCTGCTCGAACCGGAGACCGCTAACAAATACATGTGAGACCGAGACCATAAAGAAACTACATGCCTAAAGACATACCAGTATCTAGAAAGGAAGACCAGATTAACAAGGATTGAGATTAAAATCCAGGACGAAGAAACGTACCCGCATGGCCGAGGACCAGCTTTATCCTTGAATTCAAGTCAGCAAAAACGACAAGGCACGATCAAACAAACCGGGACGTACAAGGTTGATGAAGATTTTGGGATGACCGAGGGCACCACCTCCTAACGCGATTCGTCAGAGGGGGAACAAGAAAAAATGGTAGCGTGCAGTCAACTCACCACCGTCACAGACGGCCTTTCGGCCATGAACTACTCTGATCGGTTCGTTGGCGATCAACTCCATGGCGCTCAGCGGGTTAGGCTGGAGCTCCATGTATGTTTGTTCGAAGCGGGGGCCGGAACGAGGGGCAGGCCGGGGCTCCTGGTTTGTCGACCACGTCGTTGGGTAGTTGGGTGACTGGGGTGCAACGGAAGCGGAGGCAGGTGGGACGGGCGTACTTGCCGCAGTGGAAGACGCCCTTGCCAGTGTTTTCAGCTGAGGTCCGAGTGCGGTGACGAGCCGACGACTGAGCATGTTGGCAAACGGTGTCGTCGTAGAGTATAGGACGGTAGTAGTAAGTTTCGACCCGAAATGGAAATCAATCTAGAGTACTGTACAATTCCTAATGATACAACACGGACATGAATTTCTAATCCATCTCTTCGATTTCGATATCGTCTTCCATGTCGTCCAGATCCATCCCTTCCGTTCCGACGTTTCCATCGTGATTAGGAACTATGACTATCCTGTTCCGTGGTCCGTCGAACCTAACCCTGACGGTCTCGCCATCGCGAATGCGATCAGAGAGTAACATAACGGACAACGGGTTCAGAACCTCGCTTTGTATCGTGCGGTTCAAAGGACGAGCTCCGTAGGTAGGCGAATAACCAACAGACACAAGGTACTGCTTCGACCCGGCATCAACGTCTAGGACAATATGACGGTCCTCAAGTCTCTCTTGAATTTCTTTCAGCCGAACATCCACGATTTTGAGTATGTTGCTTCTCGACAACATGCGCTGTCAAAGTGCAATGATTGAATTGTCACGCGATGAGGCGATGGTGCGACACTCACATATATGATGATATCGTCAATGCGGTTGATGAATTCAGGGGGGAAATGTGCTTGGACTGCACCCATGACCAATTGCCTCGTGTGCTCGCTGATCGGACCTTCGCCCATGTCAGCAAGGAAAGCGGCCCCAAGATTCGACGTCATGATGATGACAGTGTTGCGGAAGTCGACAACGCGGCCTTGGCCATCCGTGAGACGCCCATCGTCGAGAACTTGCAAGAACAGGGTCACGAATTCGCGGGCTGCCTTTTCGATTTCGTCAATGAGGATGATGCAGTAGGGCTTGCGCCGAACATATTCGGTGAGTTGACCGCCCGATTCGTGACCAACGTAACCTGGAGGTGCACCAATGAGACGCGCGATCGCATGCTTCTCAGAATACTCGGATCCGTCAATCCGAATCATGGCATCTGGAGAGTCGAACAGGATTGACGCGAGCTAATCAAATCAGCCGGGCATTCTCCACCAGTAAGCAATGTAAACGCGAGCTTACTGTTTTACTCAACAACGTTTTGCCAGTTCCAGACGGACCACTCATAAGGAAGCTGGCAATAGGTCGTTGGGCATTTGTAAGCCCACTGCGAGATAGTCTGATCGCGTTCGCTACAGCTTTCACAGCCTCAGGCTGGCCCACCACCGAGTCGGCAAGGATCTTCTCCAGGTGGAGCAACTTCTCCTTTTCTGTTTCCATAAGTCTCGTGACTGGAATAGATGTCCATCGACCAACGATATCTGCTATGTGCTCAGGGGTAACAGTATCAGCGCCGGAAAAGCCACTGGATTCTTCCTCTCGCAACTTTCTGGCTTGAAGCTCCTCGAGTTTGGACTGCAACTCAGGAAGAGCATAATAGCGAAGGTCTGAGGCAGTCTGAAGGTCATGCCTATGTGTTGTGTCAGATGCCACCGATCACTTGCAAATAAGATATAGGAAACCTGCCTTCTTTCAGCATCATCAGCTTTCGCCTTGAGTTCATCGATCCTCTTGCGAACATTATTGATCTCGTCACCACGCTGCTTCTCAGCTTCATAGGCAGCGTTGAGTGGTTGAAGTTCATCATCGATCTCTGCCATTGCCCTTTGGGCAGCAGCGAGACGATCCTTGCTGGCCTGGTCCTTTTCTCTCTCCAAAGCATGTATCTCTACCTCAAGTTGAAGCCTTCGATGCTGAAGTTTGTCGATCGCCTCTGGAGCCGTTTCCCGGGCCACTCGCACACTGGTAATCATATGAGCACTCGTCAGAGAACGCTTGGTGTGCTCACCATGCACATGCTTCGTCAACAAGATCGATCGCTGCGTCAGGTAGCCGCCTCGATGTCAAATAGCGATGAGCAAGGGTCGCCGCCGATATTAAAGCACCGTCAAGTATTCTGACGCCATGATGTACTTCGTATTTCTCTCGTATGCCTCGCAGGATGTTGATCGTCTCCGGCACACTGGGTTCATTGATAAGCACTTGTGCGAACCTTCGTTCGAGTGCCGCGTCCGTCTCGATATACTTCCTGTATTCTGCAAGTGTAGTAGCACCGATGCAATGGAGCTTTCCGCGTGCAAGAAGAGGCTTGAAAAGGTTGGCGGCGTCCATGCCACCGCCTTCTGCACCTCTGCCAGCCATGATGAGATGCAACTCGTCGATGAACAGGATGATGGAGGTTCCGTCGTCAGAAGCCTTTTCGACTTCGTTGAGGACATTCTTGATACGTTCTTCATATTCTCCTTTGAACTTGGCCCCAGCCATGAGAGCGCCCATGTCCAAAGAGAAAAGACGTCCGATGAGAGATGCAGGAACATCCCGATTGATGATACGCTGAGCGAGACCTTCGGCGATGGATGTCTTGCCAACACCAGGTTCACCGATAAGAACAGGGTTGTTTTTGGTCCTAATAGGAACAGTCAGCGCGCGTCATTCAAGATTTGGTTGTACAGAGACCATACCTTCTACACAGAATTCGGATGACTCTCCTGATTTCATCATCTCTCCCAATCACGGGGTCGATCTTCCCTTCTTGAGCCAGCGCAGTCAAGTCGACTGCGTACTTTTGGAGCGCATCAAAGCCTTCCTCTGCATTTCTGCTGTCGATGTGTCTATCACCTCGAATTTGCTGGATAGCGGTTCTGAGCACTGGCTCGGTGAGCCCAGCCTCCTTGATGACAGAGGCGACGGAAGAATCCTTTATGAGGGCAAGGAGCAGATGATCCTGAGCGAGATAGGCATCATGCATATTCTTCTGCTGCGCCTGCGCCTCTTGCAAGACCTTGAGAGCAGGTGAACTGAGCGCGATTTCATCTGGAGGTGGCGATTGAGAAGGCAAACGGACGATGAGCTTTTGCAAGCCGCGGGCGACCGACGTCTATGGGCGTGGTCAGTGGATAATTTAAGGCATGAGCGTTGTGACGTCACTCACTGGGTCGCCGCCCGCTTTTTGGATCACGGACGCGAAAAGGGGCCTCGAGGACGCCTTGGCTCCTAGAGATGGCGCAGACGCGGGCGCTTGGTCATCGTTGAGGAGCACAAAGGCGAGGTGGGCAGGGTGAACTAGACAGAGCTCCGTTCAATGCACGCGGGTCGCGTTACGAAGCCACTCACCTTGCGCGTTGGCATAGTCTTTGGCGAGCTGGATTGCGGCAGTCAACGACTCCCGCGTCTTGTCTGTGAGATGGTCGAAGTTCATGGTCAACCCGGATTATTACAAAACAGCCTGTCAGTGTCACGTCACGGCTGATGTTCAATACAACCTGGCCCGCGGACTCGGTCGAATTTTGTCCCCATAATGATTCGCAAGATATCCTGGTCTGTGGAACGTATAAACTGGAGTCCTCCCAAACACCGATCGACGGCGACGGCGACGACCCAACGGCAGTACCAAAGTCCGTCCAGAATCGACGGGGTAAATGTCTGGTCTTTCGAGCATCATCCCCAGATGGTGACTACGCCCTGTGAGTTTAAATCATACCTACCCTAGGCTGGAGTTGCCTTACTGTGTCTATCAGATCACTGCTTCAAGAGATCGATCTGCCAGCTGTCCTTGATCTGAAATGGTGATCATCATCCTCTCGAGACATACTGTACCACTCACGTTATCAGGTCTCACAACACCACCGTCCTGGGCATCGCCGATTCGGAAGGGAACGTCTCTTTGCACGAATGGCTGGCCTCCGAGGTACCCATTGCTCCTTCCTGTCCACTGAACCCACGATGACCTCGCTCGACAAATAGGACAAGCTGACCCCACTCCAGCGAGTTTCCTGTGCGCCGAACGACGTCCTCTGTCTCTCCATCGACTGGTCGAACCGCCGATGGCCAACAAAGTGCGAGCAACCATTTCTCACCATTGTCATGGACAGGTGACAAATGCTTATTGCAGCGGCCTCGGCAACTTGATTGTTTCACTGTCAGATGGGTCATTGTCGCTTCTCAGACCAAGTTCGCAAGGAGAGCTCATCGTCACCGACAAGTGGCACGCCCATGATTACGAACCGTGGATTGCGGCATGGAATTACTGGAACGACTCCGTAATTTACTCGGGTAACACTTCACACAGTGTCTGCGCATGACGTCTAACTTTTGGACTCAGGCGGGGATGATCTCCAGCTGAAGGGCTGGGACCAGCGACAAGGCTTCAATCAGCCCTTCTTTGTCAATAAACGGTACGGAAAGGCGACGCCACCAGCGTATCCAGAGAGCTGACATTGGTGATGCCGGTACAGGTTTGATGCAGGGGTGACTACAATTCAGGGTCACCCGCATATAGAACATTTGATCGCTGTGGGAAGGTATGATGGAATTCCTCGGGAGACAAAAATTGACGACAGCGTAGTTATGACAACAAAATCCGTCTCTTTGACACGCGGAAACCCTTGAAGCCAATGTCAGAGGTGGACGTTGGAGGGGGAGCCTGGCGCGTAAAGTGGCATCCATCTGCTGAGCGCAAGCGCGACCTTCTCGTGGCGTGCATGCACGATGGTTTCAAAGTCATACGTTTCAGTGAAGAAAGTCTACTTGTGGATGGCACCGGTCATGAGATAACAAAACGTTTTGACCGACACAACTCCCTTGCTTACGGAGTTGATTGGTCCTTTCGGCATGATAGAGGCGAAAGTGGCACACTGATTGCCAGTTGCTCGTTCTATGATTGTGCGTTACACCTCTGGGAAGGGTAATCAGAAACCGGATTTATTTGGTGGATATCAACGGGACCAATGAGTATTGTTTACATCCGGCGGGTATCAGTCCTCGTGCGGGGACAAATTGGCACCAATCTTTGGAGTGGGTACAGCATTTTCTTCCCTACGCTGTTTCCGGGGGCCAGCATTGGGTCCTTTCATGACGAATGCTAACATCCATCTTGACAGACCTCTCAGTGACTCTGGTTGGTGGACAGAGTGCGCCAAGAGGGATGCAAAGGATAAGACAAATGTTGTGCTACAACGCCGTAAATTCAGAAACAATGCATGGGATCACGCGTCGACTCACCATTCCGCAAATTGGACGACTGGGTGTCTGCTGCGCAACCATTTCTCGGATATCAGTGCTCGTAAAGCTTTCGGCAGAACATAGAGTGCTATTTCTCCTCTTCTTCTCGCGCTCTCGATCCAGATGCTAGTGCCACACACAAGTGGGCTAGCAAGAGTACAGCCATAAGGGCTGTCCCAGAAGTCGTGCGAGATTCGAGGGAACAGCCGAGCAAGCACGAGAGTACGTGTGAAGCAGATTGCGAACCAGTACGAGGATATGTACGCTGAAAGAAACATCGCACTTCGAATGGTTGATAGCAGCTCGGGAAGAGCAAGATAAAGACGCATGATCAAGCTGGGTTTGGTGAGAAGAATAGGAAGAAAATGGACCTGAAGCATCGATGAGTCACAAAACCATACGGATTAAGCACTGCGCAGGCTCACGGGGAGATAAATGACGAGTGCTTGAACGAAGGCGTATACGGCTCTGATAGCAGCATTGGCAGTGCAACTATTGTGAAGCCCAAATCGTGTATCAATACCACCATGCACAAGCTCACAAGGCAATCCTCCGACGCCGGTGCGCCCAGCAACTCCGAGCTGTTTCCAAGCCTCGTTGGCCACGTATCCCCCGTATGGAGGGAGGAAGGCGGGATCGCCCCATGAAGGTGGACGTCCCAGTTCCTTGGCCAATGACCCAAGGATGTCGCGATCTGGTGAAAACCCGTGGATATATGACCATTTGCCTTCCCGGATTGCCCGAAGGACTTCCAGCAATCTCTTGTCAACATGTGCAAGGGAAGTTATCCTGACATGAAGACTTTTACGGCATGTATGCTGTGCGACGAATAAGATGAGCATACCATTTCACATAAGAAGGTGGTAATCTACACCACATGTCGAGTCAGAAAAGGCATAAGCTAAGCTGAAGCAACGTACCGCCTAGGCTCATAGACGAAACACCACATGATCCTTCGGAGGAAGAGTAAATCCAAACCCGGGCACAGTAGGATCACCATCACGAACCTTGCGGAACTAATCCAGAAGATGAGGGCATCTAAATGCATTGTGATTCTCTTCTTCCGTTCCTTGGCGAGGCCATCGCACTGCTTGTCAAGAACAGCGGTATCAGGCGATGTGGAGGGTGGTAACGGTATACCATTGGGTGAAAGAGTCTGGACCTGTCGCACAACAATATCTCGCGCCTTTTGTAGGAGAGATGCCTGCACCAACGCGTCGAGTGCACGAACGAGGAACAGTAGGGTGAGATCCAAGGTCGGCGACACTTTTCCAGATCGTCTACGCCCTTGCGACCGCAAGAGGGTGATTGCGAGTGTGGAGGTGATCGCGTTTGCAAAAAACGTTTGCTGATACCGGGACAACCTGGTCCGCAGCGGGGTATATCGGTTCTCCGCAATTTCCCATAGTCGTTGAAGGGCAACTCCGCCCCCAACAGCAGTTGCCATCGCCCAGGCGAACCCATTAGGTCGTAATTCTACCAAAAGGGCACGCCAAAGGACTGTCGCGCGTGCCGTGAATCTCCTTGGGTGTGCAAAAATGAGTGGCAACAGTATGGGACCAAGGGAGAGAGACACGCAAAGTGAATACGTGCGGAGCGCGACCTGCAGGGGATGGTCGGGGTCATGAGAGATATTTTCTATTGTCGAAGCGAGTCTTGTTCTCCATGGCTCGGATGGCTCGGATGGTGTCATCAACTGCCAAAGAGACAGCGTGAAAATATAAATACGTCGTGCGACACTTGAAACACCCCATGTGATTACAGGCCAAATATACATAATATAATCAAAGTCGATAAATAGACAACCGTCTCACAACGTGTCCGAGAGATTGGCAGCATAGCTCCAGAAATCAACGTCAGCCGCTGAAGGAGCGCGTCCAAGGCCACTTTCGAGGTCATGCGATCGTCCGGCCAGTTTTACGAGACTGACAAACTGTGCGCGAGAGTCTGGAAATACAAAGGAATGGAGAATAGCCTCTCCCTATTCCGGATGCGTGTTCTGGTCAGTCTGTAGGGATAAAGATAGTGGACCTACATGATTCCTAAGGATGGCGATGAGATGTACCAGGGGAGGAGGGTTGCCTTCAGGAAGGACGCCCGAGAGACGGTGTTCGAGAACTTTTTGGGAAGGTGATGACGGGGGGTCGGACTGCTTACCGGACAGGCGCGTCTGTGCGAGCCACATTTGCCAAAGTTCGAGTTTGCGCCCATCGCGACCGAGTTGCCGGAGCAAGCGTTGGACATGGTCCCAGTCTTGGTCGCCGCCGTCCCAAAGGTGGAATGGGAACTCGACCAGAGGGGGGGTGATCGAGAGATTGCTATTGGTGGTCGGGTTAGCGGCATGGATGTGATTCGCGGGACGCATCATGAGCCTGACCCAGCGCCTGCGTCTGACCCAAGCACCAGCACTGAGTTTTCCAACTGTGGCGTGCCAGTGATTGTCGCGAAAGAACCAGTTGTATTCGAAACCGTCGTATTGTACCTCGCCGAGATCAGAGCGCATGTCGATCATCCATGCGGTGGAAAGCCAGCGCCATGTGCCATCGGGGAGGGGGTAATTATTGAGAGAGAGATTTGGGTTGTTTGGATGGTGGGAGTAAGACTGAGGGAAAGTGAATGGATGTGGGTCGGATGGGAGAAGGGAGAGGGCGGAATAGAAAGGCGTGGAGAAGAGGGTGATTCTAGGAAAAGATCAGGGAAGGAAGTGATGCATTGGATATGACGGACCCTCTCTGGTTTTCATACAAGATGGCCCAGCGGAAGACGTCCTTGTCGTGGGGGATGACTGGGAGATGGGCGTCGTCGAGGAGTATATCGTTATTAGGGGGGTTGTCGGGTTGGGGGAGAGGAGGGAGGGAGAGGCGGGAATGGGGGAGAGAGGGAAAGCGAGGGAAGCGAGACGTTTGAAGGAGACGACGACGAGCGGGGTCTGCGGCGGCGGGGTCATCTGAGCGCATGCAGAGGGGAGGGAGTGACATGGTACGGGTTAAAAGAGGAAATTGACGTCTGCCACTCCCATGACCATTGACATGCTCGTCCGGCTCGGCAAACTTGGCGCAAGACGCGGACTCGGGCTGCGACGGGGATATGCACTGACAAGGAAATGCCCGTCGTGTGGGACGGCGTTGCCGACCGCGCTGCCAGTGTGTGCACGGTGTCGATACATTGGAAGAGTGCAGGACTCAGTCACACACCACGCGCTGCTAGGATTACCATACGAGCCAAACCCGTTCGTGGTCGACACGAGAGAACTGAAGCGACGGTTTATCGCGGCCCAGCGACTGGTTCATCCGGATGCATGGGCGACGCGGAGTGAGGTAAGGTACTACTAGTATAGTGTGTGGACAGGACTAAAAGAGTACATTAGGGAGACCGGGATACTGCGCTCGCGGTGTCGAACGCGGTGAACACGGCATACAAGACGCTTCTGTCGCCGATGGAGCGAATTGGGTATGTACTGGCACAGCACGGCAAGGACGTGGGCGAGGCAGAGCAGGTGGAGGACATGGAGCTGATTGCGGAGGTGCTCGAGACGAGAGAGGCGATCGAACACAGTGATGGAGCTGGACGCGATCGACTGAGAGAGGCCAACGATGGCGAGTGTGTCGTTGCGATGGGGTGCTGGTGACTGACGGTGATGACAGCGAAAACGCGGGCTACGATGAGCGCGATTGAGGATGCGGTTGGAGGTGGGGAGTGGGATGTGGCGAAGAGGATGGCGGTGCGACTTAAATATTTAATTGGGATTAGCGACGCGATCGAGCAAGTGTAGTACTTGACTTATGCGTCCACTCTTTCGTTGCTTCACGATGAAGCGGCCCTTTACTCTCCCTCATGACCGTCCCGGTAAACTTCAAAAGATCGCCCTGCCCCCCCTCTCTGGTCCTCTCCACGACGCCGACTTCATCGAGAATCTCCGTATCTCCCCCCTCAAACCCTCTCTCCTCCTCAACCCAAAATCACCCGTCGCAAACTTTGCCGCACTCACCGCCCTCTCCCTCAATTACCGCTTCACAGACTACGTGGACCCAAACGCGCACAAACGCATCGTCCGGTCCGTCTTCTTCCTCTTCCTTCCGTCCCCGCTCACCCTTTTCCAGTTGTTCCCTCCAGCTCGACACTGACCCCAAAATCACCGCTATAGGCGACCACTCCGACAAAAAATCTGCAGAGCATCTCTGTGCCCTCTCCGCCCTCTACCAGCTTCACGGTACAGGTCTCGTATGTCCCCTCTCTTCCCCTCATTCCCCCCCTCACCCCTCTTCAGCTCGACAAGCCCGCCAAGCCCCCCGCTGTACCCGTACCCACTCCCCCTCTCCAGCGCACCCTCTCCGATGGCTCCGTCGTCTCTTATGAGCATGCTCGCAGCTTCACGGACTACTACTGCCGTCTTTATGGCTTCCCAAAACCAGACATCGATTACGAACAAATCCCTGTCAAGCATGCCAATCCATCTTGGGAAGCCGCCATGTTCGTCGACGGTCGTCGCATCGGAATGGGTTCCGCTCCCACTAAAAAGACTGCACACGTCCAGTGCTATCTCGACGTCACCCACTACCTCGAGAGTTGCGACCCTGCTCTTTGGAAGCGCTACCTCACTGCCGCAAAGACCGGAAAGGATCTCGGACTCGCCCCAAAGGTCGCCCTCTCCATCAGCGACGCTCTCGCCGACGATATCCTCGACCTTCGTTCTCACATTAAAAAGAGCTTGCTCTACAAGAACAGACCCGCCGCCAATCGACCTTCCCCTCCTCACACGCTTGCCCCCCGTCCCCCCTACCCTCGCTACTATCCTCCTCACCTCGCCGATGCCAAGTCCACCGAACTTCACAAAAGACGACTTGCCTATCTCAGTGACCCATCCACTGAGAAAATGAGATCCTCTCGCGCGGCCTTACCAATTTACACCCGTTCTCAGCAACTACTTTCCCACATCTCCGAACACGACGTCACTGTGTGCATGGCTGCAACCGGTTCAGGCAAAACCACCCAGGTTCCTCAGCTGATCCTCGACGAATACATTGACCGCGGTCAAGGCGCACACTGCAACATCATCTGCACCCAACCCCGTCGTCTCGCAGCACTCAGCGTCGCTGACCGTGTCGCAAAGGAGCGCGGAGAGGTCGTCGGACGCGGTTCAGTTGGTTACAGCGTTCGCTTCGAGTCAAATCTCCCCGAAGAACACGGCTCCATCACCTTTTGCACCATCGGTGTCTTGCTCAGGCGTCTTCAGTCTGCCATGTCAGAGGGTGGCCTCCTCGCCGCGAAACTCGACCAAGTCACACATATATTGGTCGACGAAGTTCACGAACGCGACGTCGACACTGATTTGCTTCTCGTCGTGCTCAAACGCCTGATGCAGGACCGCAAGGCCCGCAATCTTCCCCTTAAAGTCGTGCTCATGAGTGCTACAATCGACCCTCGATTGTTCCAAGAGTACTTTCCTGACGCAGCAGGTAATAAGGCACAAGTGATTGAAATCCCCGGTCGTACCTTTCCTGTAGCCCGGCATTTCATGGAGGACTTCCTCAGCGACCTGAAGGCGCAGCCCCAGCTTGATTGGGTCTTCAATGACGAATCGGTCTCGAAGTACCTCGCTCGGGAAGACGCTTACGCTCAGCTCCATCACGCGCCTATTCCATCCTTTCCAACATCGTCTCATCAACCCCCGTTGACTGATGACGAACTCGAATTGCCTGCCCCTTTTGTGGCTGCTGCCGTCTCCCATGTTCTCCAAAAGTCTAGCTCTGGCCATGTCCTCGTCTTCCTTCCGGGATGGGAAGAAATCTCTTCCGTGCAACGGTGTTTATTGAGTGGCGAACTTCCGCTCGATTTCGGTGACCAAACAAAATATGCTATTCATGTCCTTCACTCCACGATACCCCTTGTCGAACAGCAAGTCATTTTTGATCCTCCTCCCGAGGGTGTTCGTCGCATCATCTTGGCGACCAACATTGCCGAAACTTCGGTCACAATTCCAGATGTCGTCTATGTCGTTGACGCTGGCAAAATTAAAGAAATGCGGTTCGACCCCGATCGGCATATATCGTCACTAGTCTCGGCCTGGGTTGGCACCTCAAATCTCAACCAGAGAGCTGGGCGTGCGGGCAGGCATCGTTCCGGGGAGTATTTTGGCCTCTTGAGCAAGACTCGCGCCGCAAATCTTCATCCGCACCAGACAGTCGAGATGAAGCGTGTTGACCTGAGCAATGTCGTCATGCATATCAAAGCATTGAGCTTCCCAGAAATGGAGGTCGAGCAAGTTCTCGCAGCCACAATAGAACCGCCCGCAGCCGAGCGTGTCGAGGCAGCCATGAAAGCCCTTCAGGTGGTTGGCGCCTTGGATCACCAGAAGAATCTGACATCGCTTGGTCGCGTCCTCCTTCAATTGCCGGTAGACGTACACATCGGTCGTTTGGTCCTGTACGGCGTCTCCTTCCGCTGTCTAGACAAAGCGTTGACCCTGGCCGCGATCCTCACAAACCGAGACCCCTTCCTCTCCCCCATCCATCTCAAAACAGAAGCTGCCGCCGTCAAGGCAACATGGTCTCCAAGGGAGTTCAGATCTGATGCATTGACGATATTGAACGCGTACGATGCGTGGTACGAGATGTACCACCGTGGCCAGCACTCGCGCGCGTCCCGGTTCTGCACTGATAACTTCCTCTCAAAGTCAACATTGGTTCTGATGACCAAGGTTCGAGGACATCTGCTGCAATCATTATACCAAGCCGGGATTATTGACGCGGCAGAGGGCGGTATTTACGGTCGAGCGCGCGACCGTGAATGGACGGTACCATCCGCACTCAATGTCAACGCACATTCTCAGCCACTGCTTGCTGCCCTTGTTGCTGTAGCGGCCGAACCCAAGTTTGCTGTCCGCACGGGTGAAATGACATTGCGCACCCAGCATGACAAGGTCTGACTGTTCGGCATCGTCGTTGTACCATATCAGCTGATGAGAACTCTCTAGGCAACCTTCATTCATCCAAGCAGCGTGAACCACCGCAAGCACATCAGACCGTCCGAAGATGACACCTATTTACTCCAGGGAGAGAAACAAATATATGCCTATGCGGAGAAACGGCAAAATCTCACTATCGCTGGCCAGACCCCCCAAATGTACCTCATCAACACCACCCGCCTCGATCCAATGACCTATCTATTATTTGGCGCAAACGATATTCAGGTCACTGAACGTGGGTTGGAGTGCGATGAGTGGTTACCCGTCGTTGGGAATTTGGATGTTCTGGATGATATCCAGCACTTGAAGACCATGATGGAGGCCTGCATGTCGCGGGTATTTGAAGGCACTCACATGGGCAAAACGCGTACTGGGTCTCACATTGTACAGGAGGACGAGACGGGCGAAGAAGTGCTCAACACGGACCTTTCTTTGTCTCTGCGGGAATTAACCGATCTAGATGAGATCACACGGGACATTGTGCGGTTGCTGGATCGCTACAGCGACGAGCGGATGACCACGCAGTCAGCGACCAGTTCCCGGAACGCGACGCCAATGGCGTCTCCAGCTTTCTCCACCAACAGGCTCCCTGGATCGAGGTCGGGATATTCAACACCTTTTAGTGCAGGTTCCGCATATAATTCACGACCTGGTACACCAAGTCGACTTTCGCGTAGTTACTATTCATGATTACAAGTACTGGCATCACGGACAAGCATACGTTCTAGATGCGCCCATGGCATTGTTTATACTCTAACTCTAATACGTAGTACTACCTAGTTATGTATGGATTTGTTGATACTTTCTTTCACATAAGCACCCACCAAGCTCCAACACTTGCCTGAGCCACTGACCGTCATTGTAGATCTGTAACAAGTTACTCAAACTACCGCAAAGATGGCTACCAATATGCGTGGTTTGACGCAGGCAAGCCCGTCCGTGACGCTACTGCGCTTTCCAATTGACGCAATCTCAGTTCATCGCGGACATCCGTGGTGCTCGCGTGCGTGAACTGGAAGAGAAGAGGATAAACAAGGAGATGGCGAACATCCGCAAGAAGTTTAAAGGTCTGTCCCTGTCCCCTTTGTGTACCCTACACTCACGAGGGCATTCCCAGACGGAAACCTTGACGGGTATCAGAAGAAGAAGTAAGCTCAGGAACATCACCGTCACATTCCAAGTCCCGTCTGAACGTGCGTCCCCAGGTATGTTGCGAAGATCATCTTCACGTATATACTGGGCTACAAGGTCGATGTCGGACACATGGAGGCGGTCAACCTCATATCGAGTGCTCGGTATTCAGAGAAACAGATCGTACGTCCGCGCGTGCTGATTCTGGATGACATCTCACTCTGTCATCAGGGGTACCTTGCGGTGACGCTGCTCATGCACGAGAACTCGGATTTCCTTCGGTTGGTCGTCAACTCGATACGGAAGGATCTGGACGAGAACAATGAGGTCAACAATTGTCTTGCATTACACGCAATCGCAAACGTCGGTAGCAGCGAGATGGCAGAGGCGCTTTCGGAGGATGTGCACAGACTTCTCATCTCCCCGTAGCATCCATTCTCTTGCACCTTTCAAATGTGATCACTCATTGTGGCATAGGACGTCTCAGACGTTTGTCAAGAAGAAAGCCGCGCTAACGTTGTTGCGATTGTACCGGAAGCATCCCGAGGTGATTCCGGCGGCAGAATGGGCCCTGCGCTTGGTATCTATTATGGATGATCCTGATTTGGTGCGGTTAGAGCTGCCCTCCTCGTCAATGTCTGACAGTTCTTAGGGTGTTGTGATATGTGTGACGAGTCTGGTCATGGCCCTGGCCCAAGATCATCTTGATGCGTTTGCGGTATGTTACACCAAGGCTGTCGATCGTCTCTATCGTGTGAGCGCGCCGTGCTGTCCTATCTTGCAATTGGGCTCATATTTCCGTAGCTGGTCATCCAACACGAGTACTCTGCTACATATGCTTACTACAAGGTTCCCAGTCCATGGTTACAAGTGAAGCTCCTGCGCCTTCTACAGTATTATCCCCCAACAGGTGCGTCTCAACTGCTCTGTAGGAGTGTGTCATCGATAGAGTTTCCAGAGGATCCCGCACTTCGTAACGCATTGACTGAGGTTCTTCAGACAATCATGAGTAACAGTGCCGAACCTTCGAGGAATGTGCAACACAATAACGCTCAACATGCTGTCCTTTTCGAAGCCATCGGGCTCGCTATTCACTTGGACACCAATTCACCGCTAGTCGACACGGCCGCCGTTCTCCTCGCTCGCTTCATCTCTTCCAAGGAGACAAACGTTCGGTATCTCGGTTTGGACACGATGGCTCATCTCGCGGCACGCGCGGATTCCCTCGAACCTTTGAAGAAACACCAAGGCACTATCATCCTGTCCCTACGTGATAAAGACATCTCTGTTCGGAGACGTGCTCTGGATCTACTCTACAGCATGTGTGACGTCGGTAACTCGGAGTTGATCGTTGGAGAACTCCTCCGGTATCTCAAAGTGGCAGACTACCAGTTGCGGGAAGAAATGGTTCTCAAAATCGCTATTCTTACTGAAAAGTATGCGAGTTCCTACAAGTGGTATGTCGATACGATATTGCAGCTTATCAGCGCTGCTGGCGACCATGTTGGAGAGGAAGTGTGGTATCGAGTCGTCCAGATTGTTACCAACACCGAGGACCTTCAGGAGTATGCTGCTAGAGTTGTCTTTG
The DNA here is from genome assembly GCA_038090095.1 of Zangia roseola. NCBI lineage: Eukaryota > Fungi > Basidiomycota > Agaricomycetes > Boletales > Boletaceae > Zangia > Zangia roseola. The sequence continues at coordinate 40,802 of JBBPMD010000037.1, forward strand.
AGCATCTCAAGATGCCTGTCGCGCACGAGAGTTTAGTCAAAGTTGGAGGTGAGGCATGCAGTTTGTGACCTACGCGTAACTGACTCCGATCGTAACAGGCTATATTTTGGGTGAATATGGACATCTCATTGCAAACGAACCGGGATACAGCCCCATCGAACAATTTCAAATGCTGCACTCGAAGTCGCAATTTTGTCTCGCCCCCACACGCTCTCTACTTCTCTCTACTTATATCAAATGGGTCAACGTCTTTCCCGAGATCAAGCCCCAGCTTGTCAACGTCTTCGAACGCTACAGGCATGTTCTCGATGCAGAACTCCAACAACGCGCCTGCGAGTTCTATGCGCTCGCGTCTCGACCAGACGATGGCGAAGTACTACAAAACGTTTGCGAAGAGATGCCTCCCTTCCCTCCCCGAGTCAGTGGGCTGATGAGCCAACTGAATCGTAAAATTGGTGACACGGAGGACAAGCGGACTTGGATACATGGCGGAAAGGAGATCAACACCGAGCGTCAATTGGCGACGCGCCCACCAATCAAGAGCAAAGATGCATCTTTGAACAGTGCAGTCAAACCGGCGAGCGTTGCCACGGATGCAGATAACATGACGGACTCGCTCGTTGGCCTCGATCTATCTGCGGCGACTCACCCTTCCGAGACCGAGGCAGCTCCCCGGCTGACCATCGGCCCTGGTATCGACAAATGGTTCATCAAGCTGACATACAGTGCAGAAGGGGTACTCTACGAAGATGTCCAGATACAGATCGGTGTCAAGTCACGATTCCAGGGTCACCTCGGACAACTCGCCATCTACTTTGGAAACAAAGTGTCCGCCCCTCTCACGTCATTCACATCTACTGTTCACGTTAGCGAGCCGGACGCGCTCTCTGCAACGTTTGCCAAAATCCCGCCAAACGTACTCGCTGCTCGTACGCAAAGCCAACAGATCTTGCAGGTCGAGTGCAAAAAGGTGTTTACGTCGCCCCCCATTTTGACGGTATCCTTTTTGGCGGGCGCCCACCAAACTGTTTCAATACGACTACCGGTTACGGTCACCAAGTTCTTTGAAGGCGTCAAATTTGGGCAGGCCGACTTTTTCGAGCGGTGGAAATTGATTGGAGGGCCACCGCGGGAGTCACAGTTGGTGTTCCCGATAACGCTGGACAGTACTGGCCACATCGATCTTGCGCGCAATCGCCAAGTGATCACTGGCAACCATCTAGAGATAATGGAAGACATTGATCCTAACCCAAGCAACCTTGTTGGAGCGGGTGTCCTGCATACCTCTGTGGATGGCAAGGTTGGGTGTTTGCTTCGTCTTGAGCCGAATCGCGAAGCAAAGGTACGTTTCTCTTTTGTTCCAGTTCGCTCGACGCTAATCGGCGCTCAAAAGTTGTGTCGTATCACTGTCAGAAGTACTTCGGAAGACGTAGCGAACGAGGTACGGAAGCTTATGGAGACTGTTCTCAAGGCAGACTCGTGACGGACATTTGTTACTCCACGGGTTCCATGCAATATTCAAGCATGTATAATACAGATATAATATATTAACGGCGGTTTGGAAAGTAATGGAAACAACCATGGATGGGGAAGAAAGGATGTCATTGGTTTAAGTTAATCATTACGGTGAACGCTAATGGTCCCGGGTGTATCATCGTCGAATCTTGAAAATACTCTTCGTCTTTTTACTGGATTCATCCAGTGCCACTGCCTCCCGACCCCCAAGTAATTGCACAGAAGGGGTATGTAGCTCGGCAGAATTAGATGCCAAGGTCGAAATTGAGTCTGCCGATATCGACTTGGGTCGTAGAAAGCGAGGTCGACTTAGCGCACGTGGTACTCGTTCCTCCAGTAACGCCGGGGATTTGCGCGAAGATATTTCAGGAACAGAGCCCCGTCGAGGGACAGAAGCATCTCCGGAAGATGGATTAGGGGGGAAAAGACTGTTAGGTAGAGGTTGGAATTCAAACCCAGGAGGCAGGTCGAATGGTGAAGAAGCAGTAGAGGTGCGAAATGATTTTCGACGACCACGGCTGATGGGAGATGTTGGGGAGGGAGGGGAGTGGGAGATTCTGTCCAATGAACTGGGTCCAGGAACATCCCATCTCACAACGGCCGAATGAGATTCAGCAGCTGCGAGCTGGCTGACACGTTGTAGGGCAATTCCCTCCAATTCGGAACATCGGGAACATAGGTCAGCTAGGTGGTCTCCCTCGACCGCTGAACCAACAAGTCTTGTGCTGCGGATCAAGGATGAGCTGATGCACGCAAGGTGTCTCGGGATATCCAACACATGGGGAAGAAGGGGAATAGCTTCTCTCTCCAGAATCGGGATGCTCGGCCCTCGTTGGTGCAAGGAGTTCACAACTTGGAGCCGTTGGTGACTGGAGGAGTGGCCCGAGTGAGAGTTGTACGTGTCCCGCGGCGTGGAGACAACTAGAATATAGTCCAACATCGCGGAGAGATTTCGATTAAGAAAATTCTTGACCCCACGCATGTATTCCTCTTTTTGTACGGTCTGCGCCATGCGTCCCAATTAGTTGCATACGAGATATATAAGGTTTTCGACCTTACAACGTTTAAATTTGCTAAACTCTGTACGACTTTCGCAATCAACGTTAGGCTACGCTGTACGGTAGCAATGGGCAGTCCTGCGTGACGTAAGTTACAATCCAAAGATTAGACTATCGAATCACCTGGCGTTAATCCGAACAGATGTGGATGAAGGATAGCAGGTACGATGAAACGAAGGAAACAGAAAGCAGAGACACTCTGCCAAGGAAGTTCTCTATTCTGGATGTCTTGTTCATTCCTTTTGTAGCGTTCCTCGACGAGCTTCCGGATGTGTTCAAACAACCTGCGCATTTCACTGAACAACGTTCACGTAAGTGAGGAGGAATATCTGTGGAAAAGTACATACTGAGGACAATCATCCCTATGGGCATAGATGGTGTCCCATATCGCTTGACACCACACCACCAACTGTTCAACGCTGCGTTCGACATCCTTGGGACTTTTACCACTTCTGTTTGGATCGACCTCAATGCTGACTTTTTCAAGGCAAATTTGACGGATGATCCTTCCAATGCTTGCTTCTAGAAAATACCGACCATAGAAAGCCATTGCAAGTTCCATCGTTTTCGTGAATATCGTATTGCCCCGAAATAGCGTACTGTGTGCTGATAACATCAATTACGCAAGAGATTTTTTGGAAAGGGGGGGGGAGTCTTACAACTAGGAGTACCGTCCACTTCACGACCCGCATATTCCATAATATGTTCGACTAGGACGCCCTTGGTAACAGCGATAGACATCAATTGTTCGGACAAAGTACGCAGTTGGAGTTTAAGCTCGAAGTCGCTCATCCACTCCAGTATATTACGTGCATGGAGCGCCTGCAAGACAAAATAATGGGTGACCAAGCTAACCCAGATGTCAGACTGATATCTCACTGTGAGCATGCTAGAATAGCTGGAATGAGCAAGGATGATTTCTCTGCAGTAAACGCTGAGCCATGCGTAGAAAACATAACATGAACAGCTCACTCGTGGACTTTGAGCTTCATGCGTATCTCGCCGACCTGAACACCAGTCATGATACCATTTGACTGTATGACAGGGAACCATCCTTCCACGTCTTCACTTCTGCGGAAATTGGTGAGGGCAATGCGAATTGAACCGAGAAGACTTGGCTTCATGAGACGCTTCTCCTTCCACACGAAGATCTCGAGAGCTTCAAAAGGTGGCAGATCTGCAAACAAGAACTTCTCGTGCCAATCCGGAGAACCTAAACCCTTCATTACAGTCGTTCGACCACAGACATAGTCGTTTAGATGAATTTCGCAGAACACGTCCAAGTCGACGGGATCGGACTCCATTCTAGAATCTTCGCCAAGTGTCAAGGAACTTGTGCTGGCACCAACAAAGGGTTTCTGGTTCCCGAGGTTCCGCCCTTGCATAACAGTTAGCTCGACCTGCCGCCACATGCGATACAGTCCGCCATCCGAAGGAATGTGAGGTTGTCCGTATACCTCAGCCCTTGCATAGGATCGAAGGAGAACGAGCCAAGTGTTGCAAAGATCCGTGTCGCTAAAGTGGAGAAATATTTGATCAGAACCGGAACCGGAGCTCCATCGTTGCCTGCTATATTCCTAAGATCAACAAGCGAGAAATATGGAAGAATAAAGAGACCATGTACCCGGCAGACGATATCCCGATACAATTCTTGCGAAGGAACAAAGATGAATCGGCGCAGCGGATGTCGGTATGATTGAGCATGTGCAAGTATACTGTCTGATATAACATGGCTTCCTTGACCAGTTATCAGTCAAGTGGGAGAATGAGCGATGAACACGCCATACATCGACATAGATGTTCAGGAGGCAGTGGTCGTCTTCATCCAATATCTTGCATGTCGCTGACCTCCATTGGACCGATCCGGGATTGGAGCGAATGAGAGATATCCAGCTTGATTTCTCTGCGGTGAGTGGCTCAGCGAGTGCCACGACTCGTGTGGTGCATTGCGGACCTTTGACTTTCCTGGGGACGTCTTCAAGCTCCTTGCGATCGAGTTTGCGTCGTGGAACAGTAGGCTGACTACGGTGAGCGAAGAAGTGGAAATAGGGAGGAGTTCGAAGCACACCTTGCGTAGACCGAGGGCTGCAGCGGAAGGGACGTAAAGTTCGGCGGAGACGATGAACTCACGAGGAGCTTCTTCAGGGATGCGAGGCTCCATGGACAACATGGCAGGGTGGGATAAAATGTGTTGTTGGCACTTGACATTTTCTAGATGCATTGAGCTACGCAGTACAATGTCATGCTTTAATCATGATATGTCCTCCCAAAGTCCAGCATCACAGCCAACGCCTTGCAAGTTGCGAACAACCGGTATACGTGAGATCGACGGAAATGAGAGTAACAACCCCAAGGAACACCGAACACTAAGTTATGTAAATCAATTTATCAAAAAATACCTTCACCGCACGAAAAGAAAGGCGATCAAGGAGGGTAACATAATGACAACATAAAATGACTGGACATAAATGGTTAAGTCTTGGGTGAGGTATCGAGTGACGCAAAGTAGCAGTAAACGAGTAGTTCTTCTATGAGCCCGAAAATGGATTGCGCAGAGTCCAGGTCGTGTTACTCTTGCTTGAGGCTGCAATATGCATGAGAGAGGTAAGGAAACTTCACACCACGAATATCGACGTACTTTATCATATTGGCATGGCCATTGCCGTTCGTAACAGGCTTCTTCCCTTTTGCAGGTTTTTGATATGTTTGAATATAAAAGTTGATAAAGAGCACGAGATAACTTGACAAAAGTCCGCAACCAAACAACGCAGCAGTCTCTGTTCCAGCGCAGTTCCCGACATGAGGGAGATGCAAGAAACGGGAATGTGCAAAGTGCTGGTAGGCTATGCTAATTATCAGCATCTTGCGGATCTCAAGATGGCCAGATTACACGTACTGCCAAAGTAGACGATGAAAAGATCAATGACGAACTGCGTAATCTGCATGCTTGTCAGGTATTTCTTCCACTAAAACCCAAGTGAGACAGACGTCAACTATGATAAGAAAGGACATACCCAAATCCTGGCACCACCGGCCGTCGCATAGTAGTAGTAATCTGTGGCCAATTAGAAATCGTGCCGATTTTCCACGCTCACACTCACACATGATGACGTGAACCAAAAGATTCAGAGAAATGACAACCCATGACTGGCATGGAGATGTTAAGATGAAATAAGTGACATGGGGGAAGACTTGAACTTACGACGCTCGTCTTGCCGTTTAGTTGAACAAAACATAACAAAGCCGTTGCAGAGTGGTGGAAAACATGTAAGAAAGCTAGTGCGCATGTTACAGATACGCCCTCGCGGGTTGGATCGTAGAAACATACCAAGAGGCTTCTTCTTCAGCGCCAGGAAGACAGTGTCGAAAAGCTCGATGTATTTGAAGTAGTAATTAATCATGTAATAAAATTCGAGTCTCTGGCAGAGTTGGCAACCATGAGTATGGGACAAGGAGGGTCTAAAGAAGACTCACCGGTGTCCATGAGTCCTCGTGACACATGGTGTTGTATGTGCCGGATTTGAGCCATATTGACGCCACCTCTTCGACCATGAGCGCGAGAAGGAGAGCACTTCCCAACGACAAGAAGGCATTGTGAATTCGGAAAAGAGTGTTAAGTTTCTGGACAGGCCTGTCCCTCATAACTTCTCGGATGCCGAAGATGACGGCGAGGTAGGATGCGAGTGTGGCAGAAACGACAGGGAGGGTTGAGAGAGGGGTCTTGCCTTGGACATAGTGGGTGAGGTGGTAAGGAAGAACGTCCGCAGGTAAGACGGAGAGGAGGAAGTCAGCGAGGGGAGCCATGGCAGTAGAGAACAAGCTAGAAAAAATTCAAGGCGCGCTGCCCGACGCGTGACATGTCCGTGACACATCACGTTCTCGCTAAACCTGTCCTCTCACCGTGTATCGAAATCAGACACGACACAGGATACCCTCATAAAGTCCGTGCATACATTCACCAAAGGCAGCTACTTGGAAAAATCACTTCTGCCCATCTGGTTAACAAACCAGTCGTTCGCTGCGCAGGTCACGTGATATGACGACGCTACCTTTCCATATTTGTCAATGCCCTATTCGCCTACACAACTTTGACACTACACCAGCATCATCCCGCCACAATGTGGTGGCTAGATCCAGGAAAAGAGGTTTTGAACGTAGTATGTATCATTCACAACTTCGTCACTTTAGCACAACATCATCACGCTCCCAGTTGTTCAACAGGATTCTCGCACCCTATGTCGAGAACCTTGATATGAACCAGGTCAATTATGGCATTGCACAAGGTCAATTTACCCACTCAATGTTATATTCTACACCCGTAAACACAGTTCGAACACAGGTCAATTGACGTTGCGCAACCTACGTCTCAAAAGAGGCGCCCTCGACAAGTTCAGACTTCCCGTCGACGTTCTCGAAGGTCGGTATCCAACGCGCTTCCTGACTCGCATTGAGATTCTGGTTTTAGGCTATCTTGGGACATTTACACTGTCCCTCCATTGGATGAACTTGGGTAATCGGCCGGTGGAAATCCTCATCGAAGATGTCCACCTCCTCGTGGTACCTTCCCCACAGACTGATATCGATCCAGAAGAAGAGGAATGCAGGGCGCAAGCTGCTAAGCAAGAGCGTCTTGAAAGTGCCGAGTTGTTGCACATGCGCGGACAGGCAGAGGTTTCACCTGGTGTGTAATATCTCGGCTCAACATCAATAGCTTAATTAGAATTGGCATAGCGGATGCTTCCAACCAGTCACAGGGTCTTTGGGCTTCTTTAACCGCCAAGATAATCAATAATGTACAAGTGACCGTCAAAAATATTCACATAAGATACGAAGACAAGTTGAGCGTTCCGGGTGTAAGTCAGACCTTTGGATCATTCGCCCTGGACCTATATAATCTCTTGTAGCATCCTTTCGCTGCGGGGATCACGCTTGCGTCCTTTGCCATCAGGTCCGTCAATGAACACTGGGAGCCAGCATTCATTGAAAGTACCGCGGGCGCAATTCACAAGGTGAGTCGTGTGTTAGAAGCTTTACAACCTTGCTCATGGTAATCTAGTTGTCAAGCTTGTCATCACTGACTATTTATTTCGATACGGATTCTCCTAGCATGGCTGGGTTGCCACCATACGAGGCGAAGCGGAAGTTTATGGATATGGTATGCCGCACACTCCCCTTTATCGCTTAAACTTATGTCCCTACGCAGATCTCCATCGACGACCTGGATTCGTCTCACCAGTTCATCCTCAGCCCGGTGTCAGGCAAAGGCAAAGTAAGTGACTTGTTGACGTGATGTGGCTCAATCTCAGGAGTTTTCCGCAGATTGTCGTGAACCACAAAGTAGACGACAAGACACCTCAATTTGACGTGCACCTGAGTTTTGAGGAGATCGCCGTAGCTCTGGATGACGACCAATATCGGGATATCATATCTCTCGTGGATATGTACCATTTTTATATCCGACAGCACCAGGTAAGTAGGTTCAAAAGTGGATGCAGTTCGATAGACTACTCAAATATATAGTACCACAAATTCCGACCAAGCGATGAGGACTGGTCGAGAAACCGCGCAAAAGCTCGTCTACGATTTGCTGGTTTGGCCATTTTAGATACTGTCCATGAACGGCATCGCAAGTGGACCTGGGCCTACTTTGCGGAACGTCGTGACGACCGAAACAAATACGTGGAACTTTTCGAAAGAAAGCTTATGAACACCATCCGAGATAATGTGCGTAAATCATCTTCAATGAATGGTTTTCTGTTATTGACAGTGTTTTGGATGTAGGAGGTTGCCGCATTAGCGGACTTGGAGCGCAAGCTTAGCTATGAAGATATCCGCTTCTACAGGTCCATCGCGCGATCCCATTTACGGAAGGATATCGCCCAACGAAGAAAACTCGAGGAAGAGCGTGTTCAGAAACAACAAGCTCGCACTTGGACATCTTGGTTATGGGATTCTGGGGACTCTGATATCCAAAATGACGATGCAGCTTTCAGCGGTCAGATGACAGAGGAACAGCGACGGCAGCTGTACGATGTCCTCGACTACGACGAAAAGTCTGCGATCGCCGCTTCGTTTGAAACCCCACGGGACGCTCTTAAGCTGCGAATTGCAGCTGGGCTAAGAAAAGGCTCTTTTGCCTTGAGAAGCCATTCGAGAGGAGTCGCCTCGGATGTTATATCCATGGTTTTTGAGGCATTCCGTGCTGAATTTGTTCAGAGACCGGATAATTTTGAAGCATCTGTCTCTCTCGGAGGATTGAGTGTGTTCGATGGGACTACCAAGAATACCCTTCATCCGCAAATTGTTCAAGTCAAGAATTCTACAACCGAGTATGTGAAGCCGGTAAAGTCCGCGGGTTCCGACGAGCCATTTCTCTACCTCAAATTTGAGAATAACCCGCTGGATGAGCGAGCAGACACCGCTCTTACAGCTCGCATGCGTCACATGGAGGTCATCTATCACCGAGGGTACGTCGAAGCAATCGCGAGGTTCTTGAGGCCCCCGGAGGGCCAACTAGAGTCAGTGGAGGCATTGCTCGTGAGTAAACGTCCATTTTTCCTCTTCTCAAGTTGAGCCTCTCCCAGAACGTTGCCAGTCAGACACTGGAAGGTCTGCGGAGGGAGACACGGGCCGGTTTGGAATATGCATTGCAGTCCCACAAGACGATTGATCTGCAAGTAGACATGAATGCGCCTGTCATCATTATTCCGGAGGAGTACGCGCCCCAGTGATGCTTTTCCTACATGATCTGACCTTCCGCTAGCGTCACTTCCTTAAACGGTGGTCACTTGATCATTGATGCAGGACATATCGCCGTGGAGAGCAATCTCGCCGATAAAGATGCTATACGCGAACTACAAGCAAAAAAAGATCAACAATTCAGCGAAGCGGACTATACACGTTTAGAATCGTTGATGTATGACAAGGTAATGCTGAGGCTTGAGGCAGCGCAGGTGAATCGGTTTCCTGGATTATGGCCCTTGTTGTGCTGACCGAACGCAGTTTATCATAGGCAACGACTTGCAAGCGTGCCGTGACGCTCTGACGTCGAAAAGTGGAAACCATCTTCACTTACTGGAGCGTACTAACATTGATCTTCAAGTGCAGAACTCAATCGTTCCGAGCGCGCTCAATGTCCCTCGATTTAAAGTTTCCGGGAAACTGCCAACCTTACATGTCAATCTGTCCGACACAAAGTATAAAACGTTAATGCGGTTGATCGACGTTACCATCCCGCAACTAGGCGATGATTCGGAGAAGAAAGACAGGCCTTCGCCACCGTATGTTGGTACGGAATCCGCGGTATTACCTTTGTCTGCGGGATTATTCTTACCCACGGGTCTGGAATATAATGTCGACGATAATCAACCTGAGACCGGGCACGCTTCTGCCAATCGCGATGATATATTCTTTGAAGCGAGTGACGGAACATCAGAGGCCAGTGAATATCTTGATCTGCCGCTAAGTCTCACTGATATATATAACAGAGTCCAGAATTCGGACAGCATGTTTTTGAATTCGATTTCGCAGTCGACGATTTGCGGGCGTCAATTTCACGATCAGGCCCCGATGGCAGCGAGAAATCGCTAGGATATGTCACCCTTCAATACTTTCGGCTTAGCTTGGTGTTTCAAAAATATCATCTAACAGTGGACGTTAATCTCCGGTGAGCTCGAGGATGATGACTACCAGTCTAAGCAAGAGTTGACGATTTTAATTACGAAGGGCTTTGATGATGAATACCGTGCAAGCAAATCGAGATCCGATCCGACTCATCTCATCTGACGGCGGGGACGGCGGCGGAGACAAGGATCTTCTTTCAGTCGCGTATCTGCGCGTTCAGAAGAGTTCTCCGGAGTTTTCTACAGTATACGACAACATTGAACAGAGTGTCGATGTTCGGCTATCAACCTTTATCTTCAATGCTGCACCGGAACCTGTCATTTCCATGTACGACTTTCTTATGACCACCTTCGTCCCAACGGGGACTCCAGCGTCCGTTAAAAATTCAGAACGTGGGGGTATCACTGTGAAGCAACCTCCATCCACCAGCACTACGCGTATCGCCGTGAAGCTGGACAGCATTCAAGGTGAGTAGCGATAAATGGCCATGCAAGACTTCTGCTTAATCTGATGGCTAGTCGTATTGATCAATGACCTCGCGAGCTTGGCGACACTTTCGTTATCAACGGCATCTGTTCTCATGGTTTTGAGATCAAACACGATGCACATTAGTGGCCGTCTGGGAAATCTGGCCTTGAACGATGATTGTTCTGCGGACGTTTGCCGAGAGGAATTCAAGCAACTTTTATCCATTGAAGGCAGCGACTTCGCTGACTTCAGATACCAGACGTATGACCCGGAGGATGAAGGTTACAATGGCATCAAATCAGCTATCTACTTGGCTGCAGGTTCACTCAAAGTTCACTTCCTCGAACAGCCCTTTCACGACATCTACCTGTTCATCACAAAACTCGCGAAGCTCAAGATACTATACGATGCAGCGCGCGACGCGGCGGTGCTGAAAGCCTCTGAAATCGAACGGATGCAATTCGAGATCTCCGTGAAAACGCCCATTGTCGTCTTCCCCTCTCATCCTGAAAGCCATCCTGACATAGTCACAATGCGTCTTGGCGAGGTCTTTGCGAAGAACTCCTTTGATGGGGATATCAGTAGGATTTCGGCGAGTCTCACTGGTCTACAGCTTGTTTCGGACTTGTACTACGGGGGTAAACCGTCCACGCTCAAGATTGTTGATGATATCAACATCACTGCAGACGTTCATCAGCATGCAAATATTGATCGCTTCCGTGAGCCTGAGACTCCGGATACTCAGGTAGACACTTCGGTCTCCGCAATATAGGCACTACTTACGCACGATGACAGGTTGCCATCAAAATCTCCGATATCAAGCTCTACCTCACTCAAATCCAGTATGAGATCCTTATTGGACTCTCTCAGTCAATACCGCGAGTGCTCGCCGGTGCTCCTGAGGGCAGTGCCCAGGCTAATTCCGCCCTAATATCCCCTCCATCTGCCTCCAGTCTCGACCACCAGTCGAGCGCTACTCCAGAGGTGCAGACGTCTCTCATCAACCTGGAACCTGAGATCCGCGTATCATCCACCCCTGACGGAGCTCGGCCCTGGACCGCTATCGACTTGGTGGCCTCTATAGGTGTTGTCAGACTGCACTTATATGACAAAGAGGCAACTGGAGAAGCGAGTTTCAGAGATCATGGAATCGCACGGTTTGCTCTGAACGACGTCAACCTCCGCTCCAAATCAATGTCTGATGGGGCCTCTGAGGCCCAGTTGATCATGCGATCATTTACCATGAGCGACACGCGACCTGGCGCATCCAAATTCAGGGAAATTGTTCCCGCTGCTGATCATGAACGGAATCAGTTCATGGTCCTTTATACTTCTTCTGGTGCTTCGGCTCTTGTAATCATGACGATTGATGCTCCTCATATCATCTTTTCTGTGGGTCCCATCTTCTCACTTCTGTCATTCTTCGCCAGTGCACCATCAGGTCCTAAGGTCTCTAACCATGACCACGAAAAAGAGATCAGAAAGGAACTTTCGATGCGGTCCACTATCGACTTACGCGTCGAGCTTCATGATGTCTCCATCAGCGTGCTCGAAAATGACACCGACCCCAGTTCCCAAGCCATAAGACTTCGTATAAATCAAATCCTAATGTCTCAGCAGGTTAGTTTTCTTATGAGTAATCATGGGTAAGACGCTGACTGTTTATAGGGTGTCACGGCGTTGGTCGTAAACCGCCTGGGGATGTCGTTGATGCGGATGGGAGCAGAATCGGATGCCGTGCGCCTCTTGGATGATGTTGGCCTGGCGTTTTCTCTTGACAGTCGAGCCTCTCAATCAGAACAGCACGTATCGATTGAAAGTTCGTCGACTGAGATGGTCTTTCGAGCATCATACCGTGATATTATGCTCATAACTGCTATTGCCACCAAGGCCATTGAGTTGTATACTAAATCACAGGGAGATACCTCACCTGAAGGAAAGAAGTCCTCGAGCATGCAAACTTGGGCTAATCCGTCTGCATCATCCGCGGTGGCTACCCGGCGACTACCGGCGAAAGCGCATGTTCTTATGTCACAGCAACAGGTATGTACACAGATATTCTCAAATACAGGGTACTTAATGAAGGCTTCGCAGATGAAAGGAACCATGGGTGGCTTCAGATTAATTTTGATCGGGGACCTGCACGAACAGCCCATGCTTCAACTGAATGTGAAACCTTTTGTCTTGATGGCTAAGGATTGGTCTTCGACGGTGAGCACCTCACTGCAGGATGTTACCCGTGAATTAACCAGTGCATTTCAGCTACAAGCATCAGCCGTGTTGGAGACGCAGATCAATTACTGGAATCTTACGAATTCACACTGGGAACCCTGTATGATTTTCTTCGATTTCAGATCATCAGGCATCTAATGACCTTGCACTAGTGATCGACCCATGGAAGGTTACGCTATCGGTAATTTCAGGCAATTCACCAGTTCGGCGAGTAGCGCTGACCATGAGACGATAGCTAACTAAGGATCAATATTCAAGTGCTCTCAAGGTCTCTATGGCTGCTCGTGAGCGTTTGGACCTCAATCTTAGCACTACATTCGCCGAGCTTGCGACAACCTCCGCCACCATGTGGGGTCGAGAACGAGAGCTTGTTTTGCAAAAAGATCGCGGAAGTTATGCTCCATATCGAATCCAGAATCGCACAGGATATCCTCTTTTCGTCTGGTCGGACAATGATACCAACAGTGGGATGCAAGATAGCGACGTAGTCAAACTTAATCATGATCAGATCATTGACTGGCGATTTGATGATTGGAAGAAGATGCGGGAGGTATGTCTAACCATAGGGTTCTTCGGCAGTGTGTTTACCGGTTTTTAGCATGGATCGGCGTCTGAACAACACAATATCGGCGTTCAAATCGTTGGGAAACCCTGGGAAGCTCTTCGAGGCATTCCGGTTAACAAGGAGGGAGAGTTCACATTTTCGCTGCGACCCCGCATGGAAAAATATACTGATCGTCTGCTGTGTGCTGTGACTGTGGAAGACAATGTCAAAATAGTGACTTTGCGTTCGACTTATTTGGTGGAGAACCTGACGTTCTACCCATTGGAACTCATGCTGGTGGACCACACTGGGCATCCAGTGTATTCATTAGAAAAGATTGGTTAGTCACTGGTGCTTTGTATGTTGGAGTTGATGTACTCACGGCCACGAAGCTCCAGGCCATGACTATGCACTGCCCATCGAAGCTGTTACTCAGAACAGAATCAAACTCCAGCCAGACCGTAAGCCTGATTCCTTCAGCTTATAACTGATACTTACCGGTTACCATTACAGAGGGCTTTGGCTATCGGTGGTGTTCGTCCTTGCGATTCGAGGATGTAGTTGCAAAAAGGTCTTTCTCTGTTAGTTGCCCCCACAATGACCAACGGGAAGCACCCTTCCGCTTCCAGGCATGGGTGCAAACAGACTCCAGTGACCCCGCTATACGGCAAGTTGCGTATCCCACACCTCGACACCTTCTAACACACCTCTTAGGAAATCCCCCAAAATCAGATTGAAACTTCGTGCTCCGATCGAGTTGGAGAACTTGCTGCCCTACAACCTCCAATACCGCATCTACGATAAAAATGCTGACCAGAATTGGAAAAGCTACCTACGGAAGGGTGGTGTGATGCCAGTACACTCTGTGGAGCTTGACCATTTGGTGCTACTGAATGTGGAGGTGCAGGACACAGGTGAATATACCAAGGACATTTTTTGCGGGACTAATGGTTCGTGCAGTCTTTAAGCCAAGTGACTTTGCCATCATCAATACAGACCGACACTCTGACTTCGATGTTGAATCCCGATTGTCTCTTCGGGATCAGAGTAACCGCAAATTCCTCCTTAGTCTCAATTACGTGTGCGTGATCCCCCCCTTTTCCCCAAGATGACCCAGGCTAAATCACTTCGAGTCGATACCCCGAGTCCGGTGGAGCTTTCAAAGTCCAAATTTACTGCCTATACCTTGTTTTGAACAAATCTGGATTACCTTTCAACGTAAAGACAGCTCGATCTAACCGTGTCACATCTCCGTTGGACGTCGCTGGCGATACCCGACAAGGTATGAACATGGTTGCAATGTCATGGCGTCACTTGTTCATATTTCCCATAAGACGTCCTCGCTACTCCTGTGCCTTTTTGTAAGTCCTAGTGTTGCAACGGTAACAATCTAATAACACGAGTAGTGCTGTCTCATCCCAACGACAATGCTCACGCGTTTGTATTCAAAGTCGGGGAATCGGGTTGGTCAAATGTATAGCACCTTCCATGCAACCTGATTCACAGGAGCGCTGATGATTTTCTGATGTTCAAGGTATTCAGCCTCGAGGCTCCAGCGGCTGAAGCAGAGATGGTGATCCCATCCACGAGACAGAGGATTGAGGAATACCATTTTGGATTATCGTGGACAGAAGGATTGGGAAAATATAAGCTTACGAAAGTGATCACCATCTCGCCGAGATTTATGTTGAAAAACAACCTCCCTTCCTCCATTCAATTCCGCGAATACAAGGGACTACCGCGCGGTCGTGCTGTACTGGATCCAGGAGAACGTATCCCTCTACAAATCATGCAAGCTGGGGAGGAGAAGCTCCTCACCGTTGCCTACACTGGGCTCAATGCACGATGGTAAGTGAGCAAGGACGAAGAATCTTCCCAACTTAAACTGAAATTTTCAGGTCGTGTCCCATTAATATCCAGGACATTGGGATGATCTATCTTCGAGTGCCAAGAGCATCGGACGACAGCCAAACTGACCTCGTCACTGCAGATATCAAAATTGACGGGTCAACTATATTTGTCACTTTCCTGAAAGCAGACGGGTGGCCATTTGAACTCGAAAATGACAGCGATTACACCTTTTCTATCTCACAATGGGCAAGTTCTGTTCCTAATCCTGTTTTGCTGGTCTGTGACCATATTCAGGACTCGGGTCGAAATGAACTGGAAGCGGTGAAATCCAGCGTCCCACGATACAAGCTTGCGCCGCATTCGGTCATGCAATATGCCTGGGATCAGCCTGCTGCACGGGAGAAAAAGCTTATGTTGATGGTTAATGATGCACGTCGCGTGGTCGACATCATGGAAATTGGTGTCCTCATGCCGTTCAAGTCCCAAGTTCGTGTACTTGATACTTCGTTTTGGTTTTACTGACCAGTATTCTTAGGATCGACAACGAGGGCGTGCTGTGTCGCTAGACATTCGTGCAGACCATCTCAAACAGGTGCTACGGATCACTCCTTATATTGCAGAGCGCAGTCTTTATAAGCCTAAGCACCGGTCTGGCTCGTTATACCGATCTGATACGCTGGGAAGCATCGAGGCCTTCGAGGCGGTTTCAGAAGACGCCACACCAACGCTCAGGGTCGAATTCGATCTTGCAGGAATAGGAATATCTTTCATAAATCGCAAGATGATTGAGGTAGTATATGCCTCACTAGAGTCCTTGCGCTTCGAATACAACAATAGCCCAGTCTCGCAGGCAGTCACTCTATGTTGTGGGTCTCTTCAAATTGATAACCAACTACACGACGCACTGTACCCCGTTCTCCTCCAACCAAGTCCCGTCTCCAAGGAAGCCAGCGGAACGGCAGCTGTTCCTCCAACAATTCAAGCCTCTGTTGTCTGGCTCAAGGATCAAGGTGGGCATAATTGCGATTACGGGCCTTCATGTTTCTGACGACCTGAACAGAGCACGGTGTCCTCTTCGTCAAATACTGCTCGATTTTGTTGCAGGCGTTGACAATCGAGGCCGATGAAGACTTTCTCTTCGCAATCTACGATCTCACCCAGTTCAAAGGCGCCTCGTGGGAGGAAAACGTAGAAGAGTAAGTTAGTAACGTGATAATTGACCCGTGGCTCATCTGTTCCCCAAGTGTCCTGATACAGCACCCGGAAACAATTCTCGACCCACGACCCACTGCTCCCGGGGGAGATGTTTATTTTGAAGTACTTCAGTTGCAACCCATCCAGCTAACACTATCTTTCATGCGAACTGAAAGGGTCAGCAGTGAGGAGAAGTAAGTCTGACAACACATCACATTGAACAACCTCTTAATGCTGGCGTAGGTTAAGCATTCGAAACCCGTTGGCAGTTGTCGTTAACGCATTGACCATGACGCTGGGGAACGTCAACGATGCCCCTGTTGAACTCAACGCTCTCGCCATCACGGATATGCGATTAACCATACCCGAACTACAAAATCGTATCACATACCACTACCGTCAAGATGTCCTGCGACAACTCTATCGCATTCTTGGTTCTGCGGATTTTATTGGGAATCCGGTCGGCCTCTTTACGAATGTGAGTTCCGGGGTCGCAGACATATTCTATGCGCCATACCATGGCGTCGTCATGCATGGAAACAAGGAGTTGGGTATTGGGATCGCAAAGGTAACTAGCTGGCGATCTCATCTTACGGTAGACATTCTAACCCACAAACGCAGGGTGCCGCTAGTTTCGTCAAGAAGACGGTGTTTGGTCTATCAGATAGTGTCACCAAGTTCACTAGTAGTCTAGGCAAAGGTAAGCCAACTTGATCCTAGCCTCGGACAGTTCTTCATGGCTCGACATCAGGCTTATCGGCTGCGACGTTTGATGCGGAATATCAAGCGCAGCGTAGGTTGTCACAGCGTCGCAATCGACCTCGGCACGCGATGTAAGCGGTCATCATTTTTCTCGCTTCCCTTCTTATTTCACGACCCCTCATAGTTATGGTGTGACCGCGGGGGGTGAAGCGCTTGCTACCAGCGTTGTCAGTGCAATGGAAGGCATCGTGGTATGCCAAACGGTTACCTTGCATGCCGGTTATTACTCATGAAGTACTAGACAAAGCCCATCCAGGGAGCAGAAACGGAAGGTGCCATCGGATTCTTCAAAGGCGTAGGCAAGGGCTTGGTTGGGTACGCATTCATTCGACATTGCGATATCACCGATTGATCCATGTCTATAGTGCACTGACTAAACCCGCGGTCGGCGTGTTCGATCTTGCATCCAATGTTTCTGAAGGTAGGTCAATTCACGGTTTGCTGTCGCCAGCGATCAATTGATTTTGCGCTAGGGATACGAAACACTACGACAGTTTTTGATAAGCCAGAGAGAGATCGTGTTAGACCGGTGAGTGGCGGTGAAACCTCAAATTTCCAGAGCAAGGACTCATTGACTTCATTCATTTTAGCCGAGACACGTCCCTCCAGATGGGGTGTTAGTGGTATGTGTAACGTATTGTCGTGTGAGTGAGCACTCTGAACACATGTTCATTCTAGCCATTTTCAAGTCGGGAGGCACTCGGTCAGTACTGGATGAGAGACCTGGAGCAAGGTGCTTACAGGAACGAGTGCTATGTCGCACACATTGGTAAGTGTGAAACTGAGTTTACGTTGTAAGCATTGAATATCTGGAAAGACCTCGCAGGCGGCGACAATGTTGTCCTATTGACCTCTGCAAGAGTGGTCTCATTCTGGTCCAAGAGGTTGCGTTTAGATTGGGACCTGCCTCTGACCATGGTGCAGGGTGTCACAACTGAGGACAATGGTGTACGATTTTCTCACAAGTCGGGCAAGGACCACGACAAGTTTGTATTGATACCTGACAAGAACGCACAAGTGTGGTTCTTTGCACAGATTGCATCCGTAGTGAAAGCATTCAACAACAAACGCAGAATGGACTAGTACTAGCAGGCAATGGATGTAGATCAGATTCGATGGCTTTCAGTTTTGTAACATGTAGAATCCCAGTACGCTGTAGTAGAAATGTGTCATACGGATTGAAGTCGAACATGAGATATATATGAACAAGTACGAGTGAATGACTATTGCGAAAAGAGTGTGGAGGAATAAACGACTGGAGGGTTAGCGCATTCCAAATGATGAGATAATGATATAACAACGTTCGGGTATATTATTCTGGTCAACGGACTAATCAGCTGCCTGATGTGAGCGTGCTGCGAAAACCCCGCCCATGCGGCACGGCAGTAATGTCGGACAGGGTTGGGCTGGCCTGCGGTGCTGCAGTCGCGGTACTAGAAAGCCGTGACCTCACTGGCAGCTCGGTATATTCTGTCACATGTCTTTTCTCCGTGGTATAATCCTGGTCCGTGGATGTTCCAGAGTCGTCAGACTCGTGTTGCAGTACCTTCTTGCTCTCAAAACTGCCGCAGCTGTCGCGCGGACTCGTGGAGTAGGCACTCTGGAAGTCGGTGTCAGACTCATCGGTCATGGCAGGCGTCAACACAGGGGTAACGCATGATGCTGGAGATGGCGCGGAAGGAGAAAGTGCGGTCAAGGAAGCACCAGATGCTACTTTTCGGACCAATTGTTCCACCGATGGCTGGGCCGTTTCAGTGGTGGCTATTGGGGGATCGGTGCTTTCCGTCTCGGATTCGGGTTGTCCCAGGATCTTGCACTCTTGTTGTGTGGGTGAACCACCGTGCGGAGTAGAAGATTCTCGGGGCGTTGCTGAGGCGGCAGTGTCAATAGAACGGCGCGTGATAGTTTCGGTACCAGTTCGATTTGTGGACATCGTATCGCTGCGTTCACGGCGCTTCACTTTGAAAGCGGGGCTGTGAATGAGCTTGGGACCTCGCGGTGGACGTGGGCGACCGGGAAGGGCAGCATCCGAACTCTCATCACCACGCTCATCCGTTGCATAGTCGGACCCAGTTCTCCTGTGACTAGCGGACCTCTTCTTCCACTCTTGAATATTCTCCGATGCCAAAGCCGTTTCCAACTGCGGAATAGAGCAAAATGAGCACGTGAAAAAATTGACAATGAGATATCTACTGACCTTCTGCTGAATCTGCAGGACCTTTTGCGCGATTTTATCGCTGCGTTCGCTGATGCCTTCATCGACAGCCATCATCCCATCTTGTACAGTTTCGCTTTGCGTCGCCGAGAACCTCTTCTTTTTTGTGACCGACGCCGGGGCCTCTTCTTCCTCAGCAATAGTATCCGTCTCCCTCTCGGGTTTGCCGGAAACCAACGTGTCATCCATACCGCGTTCGTACGCCTCTGCAAGAGTTGACTCTGTACCGAAGCTGCGTAGCCGAAATCCGGCGCTCTCGTTAGTACTCTTCACGGCGTCACTGGCGCGCCTCGAACGTGTCCCACTGGCAGACCCTGCGGAAGCAGACATGCGTGAAGCAGGGCGAGATGAAAGCTCCCCGCCATAGTCGGATTCATCGACGTCAACAGCCATAGACGCGAGTGCACGCTCGATCTGTGCTTCCACTTCGGCGACCATTTCTGCACGTTCTTGTTCCATACGGTCCATTGTCTCCCGCATCCGTTCTAGTTCGACTAGCGCTTCCTTGTGTGCGCGGTCAGTATCCGTCAGTCCTGATAACAGATTCCCTATGAGCAGTTTGCCAACAAGAGGATAGAATGTACTCACGGGTCTGAAGCTTGGCTTTCTCTGCTGCCGTCAAGGTAACGAGCCCGCTCAACCTCTTCGTCTCCCTCTGCTCTTTCCCGACCTTGCCCCTCAACTGCTCGGCCTCCACACTTAATTTCTCGGCATACTGCTCAAACGTTACAAATTTGTCCCTCCATAGATCAGCCTCAGTCATGAGGAAGTTGAGGCGACGAGAGAGTCGGCCAATCTTCGTCTCAAGATCATCCCGTGCATCCACAAAGGCCGTGGCACGTTTGCGAATGGAGAGCTGAATGTGCTGTTCGGCGACAGTGAGTTGGGGCAGACGGCGAGCGGTACCGAACGAAGAAAGACGCCTGAAAAGAGAAGGTTTCTTGAACTAGAAGTGTGTTAATATAATACTCGAGCGCGCCCACATGAACCAGTTCACCTTGTCTTCGAGCACGGCATCGAATGCCTGGATGATACGTGTGGAGTGCCACCATTCCGGTGGTTTGATGGTATCAGCGACAGCGGCCGTCTCACCGCCCCTCTTCGCTTGAACTTTACAAACCGGGCGGAACCGACCTGCTGGGAAAGCTTCTTTGAACTCGCTACCACCGAAATGACGAACATTAGTTAATGAGAGAAAAATTATGATTGGACATACGAAGGTATACTGTGGTCTGGGTGGTAGTGAGGTTCGAAGGCGGCGAGTAGTCGCTGTCTGTACTTCTCTCGCTGCTGCTTGGTAGAGACGGTGCCAGGTGGTGGCGAGGGGCAGCTCAGGTAATTGATGTCCCTTTATGCAGGGCGACAACGGTGTGAGAAATTGAAGGAACCGACAGCGAGCGCGACTTACAGGTCAACCACACAAACCTCTGGCGCCGGTCGCACGCTGTACCTGGCCTCAGTTGCCAAACCCAATATCCACGGACCTGGGTCATCGATGTAAATCTTAGCATCACGTGCGTGGACTGCTGGGAGGGCGATGCCGTTCCAACCACGCAATTCAACAAGATATTTGATGGTAGACACGGCGATCTGTCGCGAAGTTGGAGCTGAAGAAGAGAGGGAAGAAGGTGATCACTTACGCCGAGCATCGCAGGGTATCGAGAGAAGAATAAAACCCGGCCAGTGGGAGCTAACGCAATCTTTGGGAGATGAATTACGGAAGGAGCAGTGCCAGAAGCAGACATGCACGCACCTCACATACAGTCAACACGTTATCGATGTTCAGACATTTGAACAAGGGCCACATGGTGAAGTTAATGTCCACTAATCCCCTACCAAAATCAAGACCTCCGGGGAATCTTGCAATGACCTCGAGACTTGTGTCCTCAGTATTGCTTCCGGATGCACTAGCCGCCGAGCGACCAGTAAGAGGGATAAGGGAAGCATCGAGTTTAATGAGTTCGCCTGCACGTGGAGCGGGATGCGCAAGGATCTTCGAGATCTGCAGGGTATGAGACTGAACGTCCTTGGAGAAGCGTGCCCAAGAGAGAGTAAGGTAATCCCTCATGAGGTCATAGATAGGGTGGCGAGATACGAGTGCTATGTCAACAAAGACAAAGATCAGGTAGGTGCCAGGAGGTCCGGAGGAGAATACTTACACAATGCATACGGAAGCCAAAAGACAGTGTCACCTGGGAGGAAAAGGGTGCTCTCACCCGGGCCGTGGCCACCGACAGTACTCGCGACGTCAAAGTCGCTCTCGCTGATAGCGGCGTCGGTCTCTGCACCCTCGCCGTCCGTTTCGCCGTCTGTTCCTGGCCATGGACCGCGTGTGGCGCGCTTGCCTACGCGGCGGGTGGTTTCTCCGGTGGAATTACCCGCAGATCCATGACCGATGGAGGAGCGCAACACCTTGAGACGAGAAGCAACCAAGGACTGAGCACTTTCCTTTCTAACGCGCCCAGCTTCGAGTGTCCTTCGGATAGCAGCGCTTCTCTCTGCATCAGCATGACTCCAAACGGTCAAACACACGCCATGATAAGTGATGGTGCCATGGCTACCGACACCCACAGCGGCTTGCTTCTCGTACATGGGAGAAGTAGGCGCGGAAGGCGGGGCGAGTACGGAGGGAGGGCCCAGATAAGCGGAGGAAGGACGGGCGTTGGCAAATGGGTCATCTGTGTAGGGATAAGTGAACGTGGGCGCAGCCGAGGAGCGATCGGCGGTGAGTACAGAGCCTCTCAACAAGCCAATGTCAGGGGGGGCAGGGGCAAGGGGAGTAGAGGGAGCAGGAAGAGTGAATGTGAATGTGTGTATGGTACTCGCGGGCTGAAGAGTGGAGGCGATGATCTCGACCTCGCGAGTGAACGAAAGCTAGGAAAGGGGGGTGAGGTGGAGAAGGAAAAGAGAGAGAGAGACTGGTACCTTGAGGGCTTTGGACAACATCTTGCCGACTTCAGCCTTTGAGAGCGCGCCTGCACCCTTGAGGACCTCGGTGGGTTCACCCTTGGCGTTCTTTTTCTTCTTCTTGCCTCCGCCGGCGCCTGGAGAGATGGTGCTGCCGAGAACCTCGGGTCGCCACCAGCGGGCGACGGCGCCCTCAGAATGGTGGAGACCGAGAACGGAGTCGGGGTCGGCGAGAGTCCATGTGTGGGGACTTTTTGGGAGACCAGATACGAGGTAGAGGGAAGTGAGGGGGAGGGTAGGGATGTGCTGGGTGGGGGTGTTTGGGACGGAGCGGGTTGAGAGAATGGATGTTCTGTTGGAAGCGGGGATGGGCTCCATCGACTTTCTGTGGGAGACGCCGAGGATGCGGGATGCCTTGTCGACCTGGCGAAGGACGTTATTATTGTCGGACTTTTCCTGAGGGGGGGATGTGACGGTGATGTAGTCGAGTTCGTCTGCAAGGGGAAGGGAGATGGATTGATCCGAGATTCTGGTTTTAAGCTTTTTCACGGGAGACTCTGCCACCGCGGGTGGTTGGACAGACGGTCGCCGTGCTTGTTTAGCAAGACTCATGTCATACACTTTTAAAGAAAATTCAAACGAGCGACGAAGTGCAAGACGTTGGTTAAAAAAAAAGAAACACGGTTCCTAAGGGTCCACAGCTTGGCAACGCGTATCGAGGCTCGCTTGCAACTTACTTCATTACAGCCCGTTGAGCCTCCGCTCCGCGTGTACGACAGAAATAACCTGCCCGCCAATCCACGTTCGTCCCGGTTCCACCTTTGCGAACCCTCTCACATGGCCGGGCTCGACACACACATATCTCTCCCTGCGCACCCGTCAGCTGTCATCATCACAGACAGTCACACTCCGAACACGCACCATCCCCCGTCTTCCATGTCTGACATCTTGCTTCCAGCAGCTTGCTGTGGGTTCCACACCACCACATCCTTCAGTCCCTTCACCTTGATCTCCACCCCTCCTCCCGGCCAGGTCACCTCGTACTCTTGCGCCGCGTCTTCGTACACAGAATCCGTGAATTGACGCACATCCACCCCTGCCCTCGTCTCCGTCTTGGCCGTGTTTCGTCCTTCCTCTGTCCCCTCTGTCTTGTCGTAATACTTGTTGTTCTGTAACGGAAACACGAGCACCTCGTCTGCCGGCGCAAGAATGTAGTTGTGGAACAGTGCCTGAAACTCGAGATTGTCCGGCGGGTAGGCACTCGACGTGGATGTATTCGTCACATGCAAATCCGTGCTCAACTCGTGCTCCGCGAGCGTCACCACATACGCAAGGTGGAATGATCGATCATACATTCCCTTGACGCTTGCCGTCGGTTCTAATGCTATTCCGTCCCCCTCAGCATCATGTGAGTCGCATCGGCGTGGATCGCTCACTCAAACGCACAGATACACCCGCCGCGTTGTCCATGACGACGCTGTCAAGTGACCATACCTGGTTCCTTGCGAACCCATGCTGGCCCAGGCGCGAATGATCAGGGTGGCTAGGAGCGCCGAAACATGGAAACACAACAGGGATACCCCCTCGAACGGGCTTCGACCCGTCAAGGGCTGCCTTGGACGATACGAACAACCTTTCGGCAGGGTCCGGGTTGGCGTGTGTCCCAGCCTTCCAAGAGATGACAGTGGCACCGTACAAGAGCACCTCGGTCGATGCACCCTAGATAGATGTGCGATCAGACACGATAAATCGGTAGTAAATATTGTACTTGCCTTTGGATGTGTGAGGACGACACGATCAGAAAGTTGTTGTACGGGCATCTTGTGTGATGATGGCTGTGGCTGAGGCGCACTAGGGTTTCTTATGTGGCGTGCCTCTGTTCAGTCTGCTCCTCGTCACTCGACTCAACGCTGCACTCAACACAATGGATTCGTCATTCAACTTAGAAGACGTTAGATATTTTTTTACATCTATATTCAATGTACTCATCAATCTCTTCTCCTTACAGATCGCTCCGATTGCCGTCTTAATGGACGAGCTTCGGTCAGAAGATGTTCAATTGAGGCTCAACGCTATCCACAGCATACCCACTATAGCGCTTGCGCTTGGTCCCGATCGCGCCCGGGACGAACTCGTCCCATTCCTTCAAGACTCTGTCGATGATGAGGACGAGGTCTTGTTGGCCTTGGCAGAGGAGCTCGGTCGAAATTTCGAAGAGTACATCGGCGGAGCGCAGTGTGCTCACGTCTTGTTGGGTCCTTTAGAGAATCTTTCCGCCGTGGAGGAAACTCTGGTCAGGGACAAGGTATTTTCGCGTTTTGACTTCATGGTCATCTTCCCTCACCCTTTGGTCACAAGGCAGCGGATTCTATCTCAAAGATAGCTGCCGTTTTGTCAACTTCCCAGATAGAAGAACATTACATCCCCCTCCTAAAGCGCTTGTCCCAAGGCGAATGGTTCACTTCCCGGACTTCCTCCGCCGCGCTTTATTCGCCGGTCTACCTCAAAGTATCCCCTGCCATCCAGGATGAACTGAGAAAAGGATTTGCCGCCCTTGGCGCAGATGACACACCCATGGTTCGACGCGCTGCTGCTCGGTGGCTTGGTGTGCGTGTCACCGTTCAAGTTCATACCGGTTTCTGACACTCGCATTCCCACAGCCTCTGGTGAAGAACCTCTCCAAGCATCACGTGCTCTCTGATGGCCTGCCAGTTTACCGCAGACTTCAGTCGGACGATCAGGACTCCGTCCGCTTGTTGACGGTGGAAGATCTCATCATCATCGCCCAGCAGCTTACTCCACCCGAGGTCAAAGAACAGCTCTTGAAACAAATAAGACATAGCGTTGCCGATAAGAGCTGGAGGGTACGGTACATGGCTGCCACGCACTTCAATGAGGTCCGTCCAGATGAGAGTCCTGTAGTAACCAAACGTGACAAGCTATCCCTTTGTAGCTTGCTGAAGCGGTTGGCACAGAACTAGTCAGAGAAGAGTTAATCGGGCAGTATGTTCAGCTATTGAAAGACAACGAAGCAGAAGTGCGGACCGCCGCTGCCGGTCAAATTCCGGGTACTGTTGCGATTTACATTTTCATGCATATCCGCATTGATTCGGTTCAATTCCCAGGGTTCTCTAAGCTTCTTGAAAGAGACGTCATCTTGGCGCGTATCGTACCCTGCGTACGGGACCTGTCACATGACACATCGCAACACGTCAGAGCCGCTCTCGCGAACCAGATTAGTGGACTGGCTCCACTTCTTGGCCGTGAAGCAACTGTCGAACATCTGCTCCCCTTATTCCTTCACCTTTTAAAGGATGAGTTCCCCGAGGTTCGCCTGAACGTCATTAGCAAATTAGAGACAGTCAACGGCGGTATGAAGAGCGTTGATTGCAAACACGGGCATCGCAACCTGACACGGATTTCTTTTAGTTATTGACATCGAACTCTTGTCGGATAGCCTCCTGCCTGCTATCATCGAACTTGCGGAAGACAAGTCATGGCGCGTTCGGCAGGCGATCATCGAGTACATCCCCCTACTTGCGACACAACTGGGGAAACCATTCTTTGACGAGCAACTCGGAAACTTATGTATGTCCTGGCTAGGGGACACCGTATTCAGTATACGTGAAGCTGCCACTATGAATCTCAAGAAATTGACAGAAGTTTTCGGTGTTGACTGGGCCAAGGTCGCCATCGTTCCAAAGGTTGTGGGTATGGGCCAACATCCCAACTACCTGTACCGGATGACAACTGTGCAAGCAATTACGGTTCGTTCGTTGCCACCAAAATTTCGAACCTTCCTGAAACACCTTCCAGACCATCTCACCCTCTTTGACTTTGCCTATCATCCAGGCGGAAATCATAACACCACTACTACAACTCGCTGTTGACCCAATTCCCAACATACGATTCAATGTTGCCAAGGCTTTGGAGGCTCTGGCGACTTCGTTTGGGAGCACTCCCGAGGGTAAAGAGTTTATACAACAGAAAATCTTCCCTGTCCTGGAACAACAGAAGAACGATGGAGACGCTGATGTTCGGTACTTCTCTACGCGTGCACTGCAAAAGGCGTTGACAGTGCTGGAAAAGTCTGGTAGGGACACACCACACTCGTGCCTGAATAGCGTATACTTACCTTTTTGCTAGGATGAAATGTAGTTATTCGTGAAATATGTGTAATACCCAATTACTTGTCCCATTCTGTTCATGGATAATCAGGCAACTAAAGAGTACTGTACTTTCCTTGCAATCTGACGAATCTCAACTGTACCATGATCCTCTGTCAGAGTCATTGTTTCTAATAGTGTGGATGTGAACACTTTCCACGGCATCGCGTTCGGCGCGCGGTGGACTTGTTGGTGTGCACAATTCGGTCCCGTGCTTACTTGTAGTATAAAGCGACTACCCTAAATAGGAACACAACAATGAACGGCTGTCGGCTAGAGCCACACCGAGACGGCTACTTTCCCAATGAACCACACGGATCCCTTTATGGAGTACAAAAGTGAGTGCACAGAGTAAAAATGCATCGCGTTCCTTCTGTCTTTAACGTCTCTCCTTGTCTCCCACTTTCATTTCAATCCTTCTTTCCGTGGGCTGCGCCCAAACGCTCTCCATGTCCAAGACACGCGCCATTCCTTGTATATTACTGGCCATATGGGTGGCCATTTCATTCCCTTTTGTGAACGGCGCATTCATAATGAGCAACGCTGGGAATTGTTCCTCGAATGAATTTTGGTACGAACCGATCCGAGATTGCATTCCACTCGGCAGACGATCCTATCAGAATGTTCCTCCGTAAGCCCGTCTTCATCTCTAGATCTGTGACGAACAGAACAAGGACTGATGAATGATCGCTCAAGCTCCGGCACGGCGTGTCCTTTGGAGGAAGACTGGTATTGGTCGAGCCGTACGTATGCGAGAGACTTGTATGTGAGAGCGTTTGGTGCTGATTCCGTGTCCAGAACTTTCCGCGTGTCTTCCCGCAAGCCCGACCATGGGGGTTTCATCTTTGCATTCTGTGACGTGTCCCAACCTGTATACATGGGATACCGCGACGCATAAATGCATCCAAGTCGATCACAACCGACGCTCGACCGCTTGTGGCACCATGGAGTTTTGGTAAGAACGCTCCTCAAAGCCCAGTACGCGACGCCTCAACTTTGACAGGTTCTCCGATAAGGCAACTTGCCTTCCGCGCCGCAGCTTCGGTTCATCTAGTTCGCTGTGCCCGTCTGGATGGTATTGGAGTACCGGATTAACGAGTTGTGTCCCTGCGAATCCAGAAGCACGTTCATCTCTGGCATGTGGGGATGGTCACGTCTGGTCGCCCTCGACCCTGATATGCCAAAGAGTCCCCTCACCGACGCGACGGTCCCCGTCTAGCGTTCCTTCACCACGCGCTTTGCCGTCTCCATCCCCAGGGCACCATTCACGTCGGCACAGTCTCAAATCGCGAACTATCAGCCTGTGTCCAGCCGGTCTGGATGCATGCCCTATCCTGAAAGCTGGGGATCTGAGCGATTATGAATGTGTGGACCCGAGATATGATCTACAACATTGCGGAGGTTGTTCAGTGGACGGTCGCGGAGAAGATTGTATATCAATTAAAGGAGTATGGAACGTCGAATGTGTTGGAGCACGTTGCTCTGGTTAGTTCATACATCCAAGTCCGCGACCCATTTTGAAAACGTCATCTAGTGTTGACCTGCAGGGCTGGATATATTCCAAGCATCGATCGGAGAAGCTGTGTTAAACTGTAGTGTTTTTCATTGTCACTCGTTGTGTGTTTTGTATGAATTTATGGTAATATAATGCGTTATTCCGTGACTAGTAACCAGTCAGCTAGGTTCCGAGTCTGACTTTGAGATGATCCAGGACACGATACCTTTGGCAGCAGCGAGTTTACGCGTCGTCCCAACTCACCAGACTTTGACAAAAAGTATTATGGTTACCTCTTCGATCGACATTTTCTGATTGCTGGGTGGTCAAATAACAAAAACACATAAAATAGGTGATCTTGTCTGCACATGCTCGGATGGCCTTACTCTCCATCCACCCACTAATCTGCAAGCGGTCCAAGTTTCGGCAGATGATAACGCGAGTCCGCCACCAAAAGCACCAAAAGCACCAACGAAAGCGTGAGTCCTGTGAGCAACATTCCCGTGTCCCACGA
Source organism: Zangia roseola (assembly GCA_038090095.1). Taxonomy (NCBI): domain Eukaryota; kingdom Fungi; phylum Basidiomycota; class Agaricomycetes; order Boletales; family Boletaceae; genus Zangia; species Zangia roseola. Next base: position 69,346 of record JBBPMD010000037.1, read on the forward strand.
CGGTCTGTAAATTCTTACACCATTGACACAGATGAGCAGTGTGAGGATGGAATAGGTCCACGACGGAAACTGCAGAACTGCGGCAAGGATGCGCGCGACAACTTGCGGAGTCATCAAGAGCGCTGCCCGATATGCTGCTTGTGGTCATATTCAGAATCAAACGGGTAGTGACAACCTGATATGGTCCTAACAGGTAGGCGAATGCAGCGAGAACGTCGGCGCGTAGTCGTTTACCATTCATTGTTTCTACGCTCTATGTCTGCACTCGGAGAGGCAGGGATCACGCTGGACGATGGCAAGCTGTCAGAAAACTAAATTCTCGGCCGGGACACGGGCTTTTGATCATATCAGGCGGTGGAGTCTACATATCAAGCCAGCTGAGGGAGCGTCAAGTTGGAATGTACATACATAGGGGGCAAATGAGCGCGTCAATTACATAGGATCCAAGATTCAGTGGCTGTGCAAGGGAAATGCCGGACGGACTCTGATTCTGCTAGCTATTGACTCTGCTTCACACCACCCGTCAAGGCATCGGCGAGAATACATCGTAAAACGCCCCTGGATCATCCTAATCATGGTGAGCATTCATCGTTTTGTCTCCTAGAACCGTACCGCCAAGTTTCGCGGTAGATCACGGTTCGGGAGCGTTGGATCCCCTTGTCGTAGTCTAGATGACATTCAGTCTTCTGACTCCTCTTCCAGGCTGACAACACGGTAGCGATCACTCTGCGCACGCGTAAATTCATCACCAACCGTCTTCTCGCTCGCCGCCAATTCGTCCTCGACGTTCTCCATCCATCCCGTCCAAATGTCTCCAAATCCGACCTCCAGGAGAAGCTTGCTGCCTTATACAAGACTGAGAAGGACCGTGTCGTCCTCTTTGGTCTACGAACACACTTTGGTGGTGGACGAAGCACTGGCTTTGCTCTCATCTACGATGACGAGGCATCACAAAAGAAGTTCGAGCCCAAACACCGCTTGATCAGGGTTCGTCTATTGTCTGCCTGTCATTTACGCTTTCTCATCTTGTTCCTAGAACGGTCTTGCGCCCAAGACTGAAAGACCTTCTCGCAAGCTACGGCACGAGAGAAAAAACCGTGCCAAAAAGGTTTGTCTCCACACGTGGTTTGTTCTCATGGGCTCACGAGGTTCGCATGTTAGGTTCGGGGAACCAAAAAGACCAAGGCTTCAGAGCCCCCCAAGAAGGGAAAGTAGTGGTTCTACGGGTTTCTCACCTCCTTTCTGGGTCAATCACCTGTCGTCCATTAGCATATGTAGCACCCATGGCGACGTTGTACACGACGCATATGTCATTCATCATCTCTGCAATCCATGGATCATATGCACATGCAAACACGGCCTTCAAACTTCCTCCATTAGTGCGTTAGATCTAAGTGTATTACAACATCAGTTGGATATGATGGGTATCATGTGAGAATGACGAAAGCTGTTCACAAGCAGACAGCCTAAAAGCCCAACTTCTTGTGTATGATGTCTGGATCTTCTTGATATTCCTCGGCCGAGACCCACATCTGCATGAAGATCGTGTATAAGCCTTGCATTCGAAGCTGTTATGCAAACGCCAGACCTTCTTGAAAGTCCCCAAGCCCGCAAGGATAGAACCACCTATCCAAGTGGAATACTTCCGCTCCGGTGGCGCGTAAATTTTAATCTTGATGTCCTTGAGGGCCAACTTCTTGACTTCGTTAAGGAGCCGATCCCCAAAGCCTCCAATGGACGATATAAGCAAGGTGAGGTTACATCAAGTTCGATACCTTACCTTTACATAATGTGCTACCCCCACTTAGGACGACGTTCGAAAAGAGACTCTTGCGCAGATCCAGATCGACCCTGTTAATGGAATCGACCACAACTTGATGGACGCCAGCGTATTCTTGACCGATGAGGTCAGGATTAAACAGGATTTCTGGAGCTCGAAATCGTTCTGAGCCAAGCTGGACCATCTTTCAAGTTCCATTCGTCGTGTATTAGTATCTTGACTCACCTGAACGACATTTCCATCGGGCAACAGGAACTCCTCCGGGCGCCCGAGACTGTCCTTTTCCTCTTTTGAGGGATTGGATGCTATATAACAACACTTTTCCTTGATTATCCGCACGACTTCTCGCTCGGCCGTTGTATGTAGATGATGACCGGACTTTCTCAGAAGTAACTGTAGGTGGTCGGTAACGTCTCTGGAAAGCTGGTTCAATCCATAGCTGCATGATCGAGCTGCGTTACGCGCACCTCCCTGCCACGTCGACTCGCCGAATCGCGTGAGGCATTGAAAAGCCCTCGAACACGGGTACAGCGTGAGTAACACCATCACCCGAGTCCAGTACGATGCCTGTTGTCCGCCCGGAAGAATAGCTTGATTCTCGCACGATCAGTAACAGGTAAAGACTGTGTAGGGACGAGCTTACAGAGACAAGACGGCCTGTACAGAAAGGAACAATGCGGGGACATTGAACGTATCAAAGAAGATCTGCGCAGCAATGTCGCGATTGCTACGAGGGTTGAGCGGCGCTTCGGTCAAAAGCACGGGATGCTGCGGTCATGGTTGAGATGGCGCGTGAATTGGATTGTAACGCATCCCACCTCTTCACTGAGTGTACCGAGCTCCTCGGCATATATCCAACTCCATATACGCTCCATATCGTCCCAGTCGGTTACGATCCCATGTTCCATAGGATACTTTATTTTCAAAAGGCCCCGAAACTCTTGCGCACGACGACCAATGAAGACGTCTCCCTCGAGAGCACCCGCCATGACGCGGACATGTTTTGGTCGCCCAACGCTGCAACGCGGTGTGATTCGCGTCGAATCCAAATAAAGAGGTACATACAAGGATGGAAAGAAGCATTTTGGATGATCTTGACCAGCGAAACCTGCCTTGATAGTACCTGAACCCTGAGTGGAGCGAAGTGAGCACACGGGGACAACGGCGAGCAAGTGGGGCAAACATTGTCGATCACGACGGGCTGGTTGGTCAAGACATCTTCGTACTCCGCCATCTGTGGGCTTGTCGGATTCAATCTAGCAGTTGGACGGTGATTGGAAGGCGCGCTGGCCAAGTACTATGTCTGTGATGATCAACAATGACGCGGTCTTTCAGCCACAACATTGCCAAATGCTTCTTCATGCCACGACCGCATAGTCATACCATTCTCATATTGTTGATCTTCCTCTTCGCAACACATGTCGTGCGTAACAAAGCAGTATACTGATGGGCAAATAGCTAGAACTTAATCACCAGATACCAGCACAAGGAACCATAGCCAAATGGGAGGTGACCAACTTCTGCAAATGTAAGTCTCATTGTATGCCGCTATCCATGGAGGATATGACAAGGAACCCGCAGGCATCTGTTTCCAGTCAAATTATTCCATTTTACAAATGGATGCTCCAGACGACCCGTCGAAACCATGTCTGTCATGTACCAAACAGTGGTGTCTGGACCAGGAGCTCACCATTTGTGAGGGGGCTTCTCTTGGGGACACGAATCCAGACACAGCGACGGGCAAGGAGGGTGATGTCGAAGCGAGATGTTTCCGTCAGCCTCGATGTTTTGGCGTTTGTGACGATTGCTCATATCATCTGACTTAGAGCGCGATTCACCCAGGGACCAGTTAGTGGTCACCCTGTTTCTGCTGACCATTCTCGGCCTGGTACTGGGTGCCGGGATCAAGAAGCGCATGGTCAAAGCAGGGATGGACCCCAATATACCGTGGCTGGGGAGGCGGTGGTGGGAGGTGTGCTAATCTGCACGTCGTGTCAAATTAATCGCTCAGCCCTTTGTAGGAGTGGATGCCTCATCGCCACCTGGAAGAGTACGACCTCGGGGAGCCGAGTAGAGGGCGAGGAGGGGATAGCAGAGGACCGTACAGAGAGGTGCTACCTACATAAATACTGTATGACGTTGGCGACGAGGAGTTGTAGGGCCGCCGATCTGGGTGGAATTGAACTGCGGATTTGCTTATCTGAGCAGAGGCGAGGAACAAACGAGGTTCTTAAACGTGAGATCTCAAGCTGAGAGACGGCCGTGCAACACAGCCCATTGACCCTTGCGATCTGCGCTATGGGTTCGCTCTGTTCCAGACCAGACACTCACTCAGGCGGTCACCAAGTGCTCGGGGGTACTCCGCAGAACTACCAAAGCACCACCAATTCCCGTGCGGCAGCTGCGGAGGCGGCCGAGAGGCGACTGAAGTCGGTGGGTGCATAGTTCTGGAGACGATTCGCCAGGACTGAGCTGGACATTAGGCACAAGCACGCGGAACTCATGCGTCGAATCCGAAGCGGGGTCGTCTCGCGGCTCAGCTGGAAGCATCGAAGTCGGCGAAACATGTATCTGCATCGAGGCAAGAAGAACCACTTGTGGTGAGTGGGAATCTGAAGACTACAGCTGTCTCTTTGCATTCGAGATCTCATTCATTGCAGTGGGATTAAGGCTAGATGAAGTGGCTGTCGATGTACACCCCATTGTGAGTCTGGGAAGGGGACGGGAGTATGAGCGCGCATTGTTCAACCCTGGCCATCAGGCTTTCTCGTGGTTCATGTGTATGATCGCCGTGGGCAGGATTCAATTTCTATCGGAACCGGCAGCACCAGTCGACTCGACTCCCAACTAGGCTTGATTGGTTTTTGATTCGCCCCTCGGGGTTATCTTGTCTTCTCTCCTTTTCTGTTCTCCCCGTCACCCACGAGGCTGCGACACGTTTATTTACTTAATTATCTCTTCCAACACACATT